>VOMN01113292.1:0-12774 GCA_014899125.1 Orchestia grillus | reverse complement strand
GGACCCCATGACCAGGACCCCATGACCAGGACCCCATGACCAGGACCCCACGGCCAGGACCCCAAGACGACATCCTTGAGGCTGGAATGCGTCGCTCAGGAGGCGACCGCTAACAGTAAACCTCGAGCGGCCACTGAACTTCGCCGGGTTGGAAGGTCGCAAAAAATAGAAAAAATTAAGGGCGAGTTCCGTACGAGCCAAGGGGACTCGCTCCACTCGCTTTCTCTGGTTACGGGAAATGAATGTTGCCCACATTCCTGCGATACATGGATACTTCACATATACTCTAAATAAATTCATTGATGTTACGCGTTATTTTCAGTATGTTCCCCATGCACAGAATATTAAGAGAACTTATACACTAAAATGTGTTTTTGATGCTCACATGGGATCATTAATGGCTACGACACTCAAGTTTTATGTCTCAAATATGCACAAGAACAGAAGGTCACAAAAAATTTCATCGCCAATTGTAAAAACGTGCTACTTCCAAAATAGCTTTGAAAAACATATTTGAGTAAACCGTAATTTGTCACAAACGATGTTTCCTAATTAAACTTCATTTTCTTGCCATTATGGATTACAATGCACGAAAAACTGACGAAACTAATTCCAGCAATGTAGACCGCAGTTCAATTGTTCATTTTCTATTTGTTCAATGCCGCATCATTTCTGTTCAAAGTTTACGCCTAAGAACATTACCGAACTTACTAGTCCTAAACTTGACGGCATCCAATTGAACGATATTTAATGAGTACATCTTAAAGTATGGCCCAGCAACGTTATTTTACCACTCTTGCAGTAAAAATAAAGTACTACAAGTTCAATTATGGCGCGGCGACGTTACTTTACGACTCCCTGCGCTTAACATCAAGTCAAAAACCACTACCCAACATTGAACACAGGCGAAACAGGAAGAAAAATGAAAAGAAAAGATCGTTTATTCCGAAGAAAGACACCCATCGAAGAATCGCTACGAAGGACGACCTGGTACAAATCAAAGCTGCGGTAACCTTAGGTTTGTGTGTCTCACTGAAGCAAACACTTTGCTTTCTTTCTCGTCCCGTGAAGTGCTGAGTCTGGGCAGCCTTTGAGACCTGAGAGGGGGGGAGGGGGGGGAGGGGGGCGTAGCAATCACAATCTTCAATAAGGTGACAGAGGAAGAACAACAAGATTTAGAAGCACAATAAGAACAACGAGATCTTAAATTACAACACGAACAAGGATGGTTTGTCGGCAGCTTGCAAGTGACTGTACCATAGCCCCCAGGAAATGAAATGCTCAACAAACAGAAATACAAGAAGCAAAACAAGATTAACACGTACAACAAGAACAAGAAGAAGGATTGTTTGTCGGCAGCTCGCAAGTCGCCAAACCGGTCTTCGTGGCCGCGACAGGCGCCACTGCGGCGGTCGCAAGGCCATCCAAGGTCGGACTCCGTCGGCAGGAGGCAGGAGGCAGGAGGCAGGAGGCAGGAGACAGGAGGCAGGAGGCAGGAGGCAGGAGGCAGGAGACAGGAGACAGGAGGCAGGCCTGGCATAGGCCGGAAATGTTGCTATGAGCAGAGATGGATGCAGAGATCTAAAATTATCCTTTCCGTCGTCGGTTCCCTGGGCAGTAAAGTAAGTAAGCCTTTGAACAGACTTTATCCACTCCAGACATACGAGTACAACAGGAATAATCTGTTTGTACCGAGAGAGGTCAGAGAAGGACACGTTAACTCGCGTCAAAGTCCTCTGCTGTGTTGGAAATCAAACATTTGACGAGTCGACTCGTAGAAAGTTTCGAAAGACAAGTTGGAGTGACAACGAGCTCGTCTTTGCTGGGGGAGGAGTGGTTACAGGGGTCAACGTGGGGCGTGTGCCGATGTGGCGAACACAAAACCCTCACCTGGACCGAGGCTCGCCCCTTGTGTTGTGGGCGCAATTGTCCAAAGCGATTTTCTCAAAGTTTTAATAATTTTCCCAACGTTTTAATGGGTTCCCCAACGTTTTAACGAGTTTCTTAGCGTTTTAACGAGTTTCTTAGCGTTTTAACGAGTTTCCCAACGTTTTAGCGAGTTTCTCAACGTTTTAATGAGTTTCCAAACGTTTAACGCCGCCGGCCTCGCCTTTTTCATCGCCGGCCCCCGCAGACAAAGGCGAGTTGACGCGTTTTGCCGAACTTGAATTTTCCAACTTGGTCCGAGTTAGGCCGTCAAGTGTTCGATTCAAAACAGAAAAGAACTACCTCTGTATGAGTTTATTCGTATCTCCACGACCTCTTTCGGTACAGCCCACTCCTCTCGAATAGACTCATGCATCGCGAGTGAAGAAATTTGTCGCCTAGTCGTGAGTTTCCAGCAGAAGACCGGCTAGGGAAGGGCTTAGCCAGGGATTTGAAACTCCATATCGCAAACAACATGTGTGCTCACTCCTACAAAGCTCACAGAAAATCTAACTTTTCATAGTCCCCCAAAACGGGCAGAAACACGCACCAAAATCAGAAAAATCGATGCTGCCCGACGTTCCAAATCCCATTCTCCAGCCCCGGAATTTTCAGCAAGCGTTTAGCTTATCAATTGTCGCACCGAAAACTCAAGGACTGAGCTAAACATTTACTAATTTAAATTAGAATGCGTGGCGACAGCTCGACGCACAACAGGCTAACTGTTCGGAACGCCAGTTTCTGCGGGGCATCGCGGAACTGCCGACCTCGAAATCAAGAAAAAAATTGCGTCAATAGCTTTCGCGTTTCCTGGAAACTCATATCGCTAATTAATGTCATGTCTCATTTCTGTGACACTTGTCGTCGTGTGCTCTCACTCAGAAAAAAATTGGGAATACCCGAGAACACACGTTAGAATGCTTCGGAAAAACAATAGAACCAAAAATTAAACAAGACCACACTCGTCCTGAGCATCGAGTATCGTCGACTCCTGGGGCTGAAACGCTCGGTGGATCGAGGCCCCCAAAATTCACGGACGAAATCTCGCGTGAAACCCTTGTCAAGAGGCAACCCTGGAGACGCTTTGGTCTCTGATCTTGAGGTTCCATTTCAATATTACTTCTATCATTAAACATTAAAGACAGAGCAGTACAGCGCTGGATCCGTCCAAAGAGAGCGTTAGAAATGCCGGAAGAATGTCAGCGACACAAATTACTAATGAAAAAAATAAACAAAAAATTAATTAAATAAAACAAAAATAGACAGAAATGCCACGGTCCTAAAAGAATAAAAGTTCAAAAAGACAAGACGAGCCGCAACTGACTCACAACATAGGCCTACCGTAACTTGCCCCGTAACTTGCTAAGTACTCGAGACCAAGGTCAGTGATCATAACAACGCCTCTCAATTCTACATCCCCTCGGTGTTACCATTACTACATGCGTTCATGTCATTAGATAACTCGTTAGGAAATGCGCAACCAAATGTGTTCAGGTGGCCGGGGTTGGGTCCCAGGTGGAGATGTGAAAGTCGCGTCGCTCGCTTCATCCACGGCAACCTCGGCTAGACCAAAAAGGCATCGCATCTTCAGAGGGAACCGCTTTCTATACGAGTTTAGTCAACACGGTATCGAGTTTTGCAAACCTTTATTTATGCATTGCAGTACATCTATGTTAAAATATATATATGCATGTTAGATATACAAGAACATTTGTTGACTGTATTTCGCCAATATACCAGTGAAGTGAACACGATATAGAGTGTTGCCAGTGTATATTTATGCATTGTATTAGTATAATGAGGAAGCAAGCTCTCTCTCAGACAGGTTTTGTGAAAGAGTAATACATTGTAGTACATATATGCCAATATAGACGCGTATGTTACATATGCGAGTATATATGTTTTCGATATTTCGCCAATATACGAGTGAAGTTAATGCAGAGTCGAGTTTTGCCAATGTTCGTCAGTCTGACAAGCATGGCACAGAATTCAGCGATTTACGAAAATTTTGCGCGGCAACGCGAAATGAACGTTCGTTTGTAATAAAAATGGGAAATTAATTGGTACCGATTGTTCATTCTAAAGCCTGGCAGCTGAGCTCATAATTGGGTACACAGGCAAGCACTAATTATACAACGTGTCCGCTAAAAAATTGACCGGCTTAAAAACACTGTAGTTTTTTAAGCTATTAGTGCTAGAAAGCTGAAATACGTTTCCTTAATTAAAAAGAGCTGGATTTAATGTTTTATTCGGTATCGTACATATTAATGAACATACAAGTACAGCTGTAGAACTTCAATTTCATTCGCGGTTTATTAACCCCAAGAATGGCACAATTAGCAGTCAAACAGGGACAATTTGTCGTGGAAGAAATTATTAAACACGGATCCGTGATCACTACATTTCGTCAATTTCCAGCAAAATGTAGAACACAATTACCTAAAAGAACAGTTCAAACCATTTACGCCAAGTGGAATGTTCACGGCATAGTGCATAATTTAAACAACAGAAATTCAGGCTATCCAAAAACAGCAAGGACAAATTTTAATCAACGATGATAAAACGAAATTAGTGAGAAAATTGTCTGCTGAGACACAGGTTAAGACAACTACTGTTTATTTTATTCTCTTTGTTGTTTATTTTGATAAGCGTATTGAGTCTAGTGGTGGTCATGCAAGATAACAAATTTTTTACGAAAGAAAACTTTACATTTTTTTCTTTTCAATGAAACCTATTTCAGCTTCCTAGCACTAATATTGTGCAAACTGCAACGTTTTTAAATCGGATACTTTTCAGGGTATACTCACACTAAACGCTGAGTGATACTGAGGAGCCACGTCGCTAATTGGGGCGACATCGGCGCTCATCAAAATTGGTTGCAATTTCCCTCTAATTTCCACGAGTCGACGGGGCTCCCAAGTTTTGAAATAAAAGCCCCTATTTAATTTTAAGAGCACTGGAACATAGCACGCAACGTTGCTGAAACTCTAAAATAACTTACAACACACCATGTTTTTACCCAAGTTTGGAGACGCGATCTAATAACTAGGCATCATATTTCACACATCACATAAATTTATTCACATTTTTAAGGACAAATAAGGGAACTTGGAGAAAAATTCCTCAAGCTACAACGTCACAACGCGCGTACGCGGAGACGTACGTCTGATGTAACAAGCGCAGCTTCCCCAAACGACACTAGGAATAATAGCCGATTTATTTTGAATTTACGTTTTTCTCTCATCATAAAGTGTTCCTTGTGCTTAAAAGGGTGAATTTTAATGACGGGACCAAAACTAATCTATAAGAACTTCTGAAATAATTGAAAGATTTTGAAAAAACTGAGAAACGACAGAATCGTGAGACTTACAAGTTTTTTCTTACTACTTTCTGAAAACGAAATTTCTTCCTGTGCAGAGGCTGCTCATTGCAGCACTAATGAGTATTGGTCCAATTCGCTGGATTTCCGCCCCGATGGATGCCTGAGTTGGTGCAGATCTGTCGGCTTATCACAGTAAACTCTCCCCTTTAGAGGTCTTCTCAGGATACGATCATGTGAAAAATTGGCATGTCTCAGAATTTCATAGATGCTGTCTTTAACAATCTGTTCGATGTAATGGGAACTTAAATTTCATTTTGGTCCCGTTGTTAAAAATCCTTCCGTACAAGATGTACCACGGATTTCCATTTTTCACTCATTACTTGCGTAATAAAATGTTTATTTGGCCCTAAAGAAACGTATGATCAACATTAATACATCAGGTTACTATCATTCCGTATAGAGATCACTCCATTTGATCATTATAAATGCATGTGGGAAATATCATCACACATGATGCCCCTCGGGACACACGGTACCAAGCGACGCATTATATAAAGGTCAGAAAACGGCATCACAGTTTGGCGACTTTGAAACTTGAGTGTCTCAGCAACTGATAAAAGTATTCCTTTGTTTTCCACTTACGACTCACTTTCCCTACAGAGGAAGAAAGGTTTGGGTACGGATTGGTGTACAAAACTCGTTTCCGTTATAAATGGAGTTTTCATAACTTATAAATGAGAATGGTATGGACCATGTTGACTAAACGAGGGCTCGATTTTAGAGCCCCCATATGGTCAATATCAATGCATCTGGTCATAATCATTGCATCTAATCCGCATCAAAACATACGGTCCATACCATTACGATTAGCCAACATCATTACATCTGGGCATCTAGCCAATGTCATCGCGTCTGGTCTCTATGACTGCATTTCGATATCAACGCATCCAGGCAACACGCTAACAATTTCGCGACTTTCGACTATCACATCAGAATTCCAGCGCAGTTCCAGGTTCACAGCCAGCGAGCCCCCGCCCGGTCTTTGATGCTACAGCAGCAGCAGTAGCAGCAGCAGCAGCAGCAGCAGCAGTAGCAGCCGCAGCTGTTCGCTGTGCCCGGTGGTGGACGCACATAGAAAAAGTTTTTCAACCAGGATTCTGTCTTTTGTGATCTCAACATCAAAGCACGGGCGGCCCGGGGGACCCAAATAGAGTGCCCAAAGAAGCGACTGATCTTCCAGCATCGTACAAAGCAGCTGATACACTTCCAGCATCATACAAAGCATCTGGCACACTTCCAGCATCATACAAAGCATCTGGCGCACTTCCAGCATCATACAAAGCATCTGATGCACTTCCAGTATCATACTAACAATGTGATGAGCATCCCTCCACCGTATATTCATACGGACCTCGCTACCATCATACAAAGAGCAAAAATGAATGCCAAGCGGGAGTTGAACTGCCAGGTGGTTGCTTTGCTTGCCCCGCTCCACAGGTTTCTCAGCGTCGCTGGTTTCATCATGTGCACCCCAAAGACTTCCTCGGATTTTGCTGGAAACTTTTCAATAGAACTTTCCGTGCTTCGACGGGCGCGACGTTCCTTCAGATGAAACTGTAGCTGAAGCTGTACCCAGAAGCAAATACAGGTCTCATGTTTTACGTTTTGTTTTGAAATTAAACTTTTTAAAACCCTGCGCTGAACCCATATTTTGTAGAAGACTGAGTGACTTACTAAAAAATGTAGAGAAATTAAAAGAAGAGTTTTACGGTATTTCATCATCTCGATGCTACAGTAAGTATATCATGAATTCAGCAGGCTTGAAAATATAGAACATGTAAGAGTTTGCCCCCAAAATAAGTATGATTATTCGGATTCCTCGACATTTTTTGACTAAATGAACGTTGTAATTAGCGGAATTAGGAGAGGTACAATCTTATCAAACCATCGACGACCTCAGCCCCTTCCCTCCCTCCTCCCCCCCTCCCACTGACAGCCTAGGTGAGGTCTTAATCTATTCCCCATTACGTCCTGAAGGCTGCAGGGCTCAGGAATATAAATTAAGCAAATTTGCATTAGATTCTTACCTTGGGGAGGAAGTTTATTAAGTAGCCGCTCTGCTAGACGCAGTGAGTGCACATAATTTCTTTTCATTCTAGCGTACATTAGCAAAATGCATGGATGATCATTCGATATTCTTAAGTTCTTATCATCACATTAAAAATTAATTACATAACTAAAAATATTATATACCTACGATAGTCTTCCGGTGAAAATCAAAAGCCTTAATGTTAATCGAGTCGCTTTTTCACTATAATATAACGCGAAAAAATTCTCGACACTAAATCTTTTTACATAGCTGAAGTAAAAACAAGATATCTCTCAAGTTTTTAAAACCAGTCTCGCGAACTAGCACTTCATTTCAGAACGACAACATTAGTTTCATTTTATTGCCTCTAAAATGCACCCCGAGGCATCATTGCGTCTCTAAACTCGGTTATTCAATTTAAAATCGTAATTTGAGTCAATCGCTCTGTGATCCACCTCACAAAGGCACCCCATAAAAGAAAATTTATTCATTTCGTGCAGACTTACAGCTCCTGAACGAAATTCTGTTGAATCCTTTTATTGGCTCATTTTCATTCATTTAGCCATAGCGAGAAATTAAGTAGACGAGCCTATTCCCGGCGCCACAAACACTACTCCTGTCGTCTTTAGTAGACAAAACCCTATAAAGTCGATCACGTTTTTATAATGTAACCTATTTTTAAACGCACGTTTTTTTAAATTGATGCGCTATTCACTGCACACAACCTTTGACTCGAGCTTGCTCATAGAATAATCTTTAGCGTTTACACTGAACAACAGCATCCCTACAATGATATTGTATCTTACATTGCGTGCTCATCATATGTATAGTTATATCGGCATATAGCTATAGCGGCATTATGTGCAATATAATAACCATTGAGTAATCTCCGGCGGTGTGAGTTGATCCGTTAACTCTGACAAGGATCCCGCTACTTTTGGCCCAGAGATCCCATTACTTTTGTCACCGAGGTCCTGCTACTTTTAGCACCAAAATCCCGCCATTTTTTGCAAAAATATCCCGCTAATTTTGGCACGTGGATCCCGCTACTTCTGACACGAGGATCCCGCTACTTTTGGCACGAGGATCCCGCTACTTTTGGCACGAGGATCCCGCTACTTTTGACACGAGGATCCCGCTACTTTTGGCGCCGAGATGGCAGCGGCCAAAGCCCACAGCGACCTTCCAGGACCCTCCGTAGCCGACCAGCCGTTCTGCTCTCATCGACCAGTAATTGACGCGATCAGCTGGAAAGATCATAATAGGCTACTAACATCAGAAAAAGACCAATCCATGTCGAATTATTGCTTTTTCAAAATTGTTAATGGCGCTCGCTTCGCGCTCTTCCATGGAGCGACGACGGAGAGTCTGTCCTGGATCGGTACAAAAGGATGGTCTGTAGCGTCCTTTTCTTGGTTCGTCTTTTAGACGAAAGTCCTCCCTTTTGAAACGTAAAAACCATCTACAGGTTTTTTCATTAAAACGCCGCAAAATTACCGACTTCTGAGCTTGACACCAGATAAAGTGGATGAAAAATCTTCAACGACGAAATTAAAACCTAGAGCAGGTTCCCTTAACATGAGCTACTCCAATTTACACTTTGTCCGAAGTCCTCATCTCAGGTGTAAGTAAAGCAGACAAAATGGTCCCTGGCTTGCAAACTGTATATCAGAAAGAGTTTGCTAAATCACGCAGCCCTTGTGTCAAAATTAAGTATTATTTTTGTTCACCATTAAAAAATCGCATAGTGAAGGGTTAAAATGGTCGAACGGCAATTTCTTACCTAGCGGAATACAATTCGCTCACGATTACAGTACATTTAAGCTGAACAATAACAATTAGCGTACGCAGGAAGTAAGGATACGCTCAGCACGTCGAGTTCGGAGGAAGTTTACCGGAGCAATCATCAATCTTTCGAATTTTCTGATGCCTTTTACCACCTCACGCGTCCGTCCCTCGAACGAAGACGTTCACTACAGACGGTTTCATCAGTCACGTTAGTTGCGCAGGAGACTCGAGCAATCAAACTTGGAGGCCAAAATTAAATCTTTTCAACGCTAATGGTGACCTTGGAATAATGGCACGCCTACGGACATTAGCTAATGGCATCCCCAACTAACGACGCTTTCAATGAAGGTAACGCCAAGTCTGGTTCAGCAGTAATGAGTTATATGCTAAACCCTTTACCGTATAGTTGGACGTCATAATTCACTTTCATAAGGCTGTTGCTAGTTCTTCATAAAATTCTAAATTCGGTGTCATTGCATACGTACAAGAGGCTACAGCTTGTTCTTTGTGCACAGGAAAACGAAGTTTCATTGCAGATGTACGTGAGGCTACTGCTAGTTCAAGAACCAAGTTAAATGCAGCCTTAGCATAATAATCATCTTGCTGGAAAAAGGCTAATTATCGAAAGTTCTGAATCAGTTGCATTTCCATAGGCACAAGTTCCATGTCAACATGCGGACACCGTCCAACTGTAGTACGAATCAAACTTTTTCATAATTTCACTACAATCACCAAAAATTATCGTTAGCTCAACCATGATGTTAGAGCATTTGTGTTCAGTAAAATGTCTTACAAGGACTTCCATCAAGAGGTTAGGTTCACGCGGAAAATTATTCTATTCAGTAGATTGTAACACACATTAAAAATTTGTTTATCATGTAGAAACGGCAAAATTTGCACTTCTGTTAGAGACTTAGCTACGGCAACATCCAATTACTGACGTACTATCGATAATATATTCACTGCATTCCTCCTACAATAATTAATGGTCAATTATGATATTCTAAAAGCTAGCCAGTAAACCAAGGAGATTTCAGACAATTGAATTTTTAGCAAAGGTATCGAACTTCAGAGCAAACTTTGGTCGTCTGCGTGGCTCATTGAAGAAAAACACACGTTCGAACACCTTCAGGAAAAATAAGAAAACTAATTTCACTCGCACCTCGTACATCTCTCCTGGGTAAGTTTTACCATCAAATGACGTCCAATCAGAAACTTGAGTGTGATATCACGAAGTGGAAAAAAGGTCAAACTGCTCCGAGTAATTTACTTCAAGGTTCCTTCCTTTTCCACCGCCAGCCATTCGACTTTCGTGTTCCAGAGAGCCGTGATCGAGGACCTGAGCCTGGCATAGAGCAATGGCCGCTCCACAAAAGAAGCTGGAAAAAAATCCTGCTTCCAACTGTACGAATATAAAACAGAATTTCCTCTCTCGAAACGAACCTACTCTCTCTATCAGTTGAACCCAATCAATGAATGAAGTTATCGTTTGATGCTGGCCACCAAATTTTTTTTACGTTGACATATTTCCCTCTTCTGCAACTCAAGCCCAATGCAGGAGGGCTGGCTGGCTGCAACGTGCCGCAGATGGTCTCAAGTTTACAAACCGGTCACGAAAAGATGAGAAAAATTCCCCAACAAAGCACCTGTGTCCCGCTTTTTAAAGAGCCGACTGATCACGCTGTAGACGAGGACAGCCTGGCTATATCACGGCTTGTTTTCGGGGAGTTTTTGTCCGGGTTCTGGAAACGCAGGAAATTACACAAAAAAAAACGAGCAGGTAGAGCTGGAAATGCCGTGTTTTGACCCCTTGCATGACTACGTTTCTCTACTGCAAGCAATTTTATGCATCGAGCACATCAAGAAGCTCCTTTCCGACCGTAGTATCTCGAATAAAACTCAATCTTATCACCGGTAATAAAAAAAAAACATTGTTTACAAAGTCTAATTAAGAACATAAATGTATCTCTGCTCTATAATTCAAATTTAGGTGAAGAGTATACAGACAACGAAAAATAAAACTTCTTTATACTCAAAGTTTACTCTAAAATTTAAAAATAAAGCAAATGCATGATAGTCCTACAATCAAATAAAATTTTAGCGAAGAAAATTGAATTCCTCTAAACTTCATTTTCGCTCTTCAGTTTAGTGTAGATCTAATAACGCCACCGACAATGCTGGTGTATATCTAATAACGCCCTCGACAATGCTGGCGCAGATCTAATAACGCCCCTGACAATGCTGGCGCAGATCTATGTAATACCACCCCCGACAATGTTGGCGCAGATCTATGTAATACCACCCCCGACAATGCTGGCGCAGATCTAATAACGCCACCGACAATGCTGGCGCAGATCTAATAACGCCCCCACCGGTCTCAGCACCCCGTCGTGTTCAAGAACCTGTTGTAATACACTCCCGTATCCGTGATACCAGAATATGGACGCGTTCCCGTCACTACACCCAAACGAGGCACAAGTAGGAGCAGCAACGAGGCACAACGAGTAGGAGCAGCAACGAGGCACAAGTAGGAGCAGCTTTTGGTACACACTAAACATAATTACCGATCTCGGATGAAATTAAATATGCACGTATACATAATCGGTTGATTGACTTGCCATGTACTGTGACACATATGTTCCTAGAGACGTAATTCAGGTTTAGCTTGAAGATTTCATAGCACGTATTGGCGGACTACTATCATTTCATTACTATCTTGTTACTACCATTTCATCTCGTTTAAAAAATAGATACTCAATACTCATTAAATAAGAATAAATTTAGGAATGAACCTAACATTAAATTTATCTAATAAATTCAGTGAACAAGTCTATAAAATAAAATTAGGGACCCAGTACAGCATTAGTAGCGCTCTGAAATGTTGCTGTTCGCTTCTACTGTAAATAAATGCTGTGCCAACCAGCTTATCAAAGTAGACAGGTAATTAATTAACTTCTACCTTGAAATTTCCCACAGGATTTTTCAACAAAAAATTCTGTACATAAATAATAAATTATAATTTTAAGTTACAACTAAATTGCAGACTAAGGATTTCAGCAATGAGATAAAAATTGATCATAAAGTTATCAATGATAAAAATATAAAATAAAGTAAAACAACAGACGTACGCGTGATCGGCAACGCTGCTCATGCATGGGACACAACAGTACATTCTCTCTCTCTCTCTATATATATATATATATACTACGTGCAGGTGATGTGATAGTACAAAGTGAGGTAATTATACATGAGGAGATGCATTTCTTGACTTCACACCGCTATCCCTTTTTCTTTCAAGACATGGTTTAACCTAAACATGAATTACATTCATTCTATTTTTTGACTTGACAAATGTGCGGCGTATACCATTAGGTATTTTGATAACATATACAAAGCAAAACATTCAAAATGAGTGAATATTGCACCGTATGTGAATCATTTCATTTTAAATTCATCTGTCACGTGAAGCGTTACAAACATCGTCCCTTCCATGACCCCACAACCCCCCGCGCATCCCCTTGCACCCTATGCAACTTTTTCGCAACCCTCCGCGCATCCCCTTGCACCCTATGCAACTTTTTCGCAACTTTCTTGCAACCCAACCCCCCGCAATCCTTCCCCAACCCCCGTAACCCTTCCCCAACCCTGC
>VOMN01113286.1:0-38011 GCA_014899125.1 Orchestia grillus | reverse complement strand
TCGAATATCTCAGATCTGACAGACAGACGTGTGCACGGTTTCAAGCGAGCAAGCAAACATGCAAGACGACCAGAGTTTTAGTATTATACTAGATAGATAGATAAATAGACAATATTACTGAGGAAAATAGAGGATCGACAGGGTTCGCGATGAGCAGAAATTAAAAGCTTCAGTTGGACCTAATTTGTATTGCCGGAGCCTTCGCACTCTTCAGCTGTTTTCATGACTCGCTCCCTTCAAAACGCACTCTACTGAAGAATGTGAACGTTCGGACAATAAAAAAGTCAAGTCTAGCTGAAGTTTTTATTCGTAATTTCTAGTCATAGATAATAATATGTACTTATGATACAATATCATTCTGCCACGTTTAAGGAGAGCGCATGGAATTAGGAGAGTACACGCTGTATGCGCCTGCTATTGTTGTAGGAGTTTATTATGATAATCCGCTGATGTTCATTTAACTGAATTGTTAAGGGATAAACGATAAATAAATATACTGGAATTGAACTGTTGTGAGGTATCATAGATGCATAATATTATTGATGTTTAAAATTATCGGATGCCTTTTTCGTGGACACCCTATATATTTGAGTGTAATGTACAGGTGTCCCACAAAATGTCTGCTATTTTTAAATAAATCATACCTCCAGGTCAAATTGAGATATTTTTAGTCTGTTTGTTTCATATTATTGGAAATTTTTACTTTTTATTCAGATAAAATGAAATAATAAAATAGTTAACATCTATAGAATAGCTACTGCACAGTAGAAAGTTGAATGAACAGAGGTGGAACACGCTTTGTGATAAGGAGTCATTGAAATAACATTATTGATATTGTTCTTTATTTCCAGCTTTATAAAGAAGAAAACTAAATTCTAACAATAAAACATTAAATGAACTTGATGAATGAAATACAACTCAACATCTATTATCGTTTAGCATTGCTCCATCATCCTTCAATTCCTGAAATGCATCCTTTACTCGTTCTCGTAGTATTACCAATGTTGGAGGCGGTATTTTAAATACGCGATCCTTAACATATCCCCAACGGGAAAAAATCGCATAGGGTTAGGTCTGGGCTTGATGGGGCCACTCAACTTCAAATCCCAGGGCTAGAACACGTTGACCAAATGCTTCTAGTAACTTGGCTTTGACTATGTTGCGTCGCTGAGCTGGTGCTCCGTCTTGCTGAAACCAAGTGTACCTGAAATAATTGAGGTTATAAACCAGCTACAGTGATGGAATCATTGGTTCATTTAGTCTTTGTAAATAAAGTTTTCTGGTTATACTTACTTCATAAAAGAAGGGCCCAATAACAGTTTCATTACCGCAAAGACCCGCCCGCCCACACAGACAACTTCTCTCTTCGTATACTTTTTCGAAAACATTTTCTTCGGGTGGATTAATCGACCAAAAACTTGTATTTTGAGTACTAACACTTCCATTAATTGAAAATGTAGCCTCATCAGAGACTACTAATCATTCGATGACCCTTGGTTCTTGTGCGGTAATCCAATGGCAATACGCTCTTCGCCGTGCGGAGTCAGGGGGCAGTAACTGATGTTTTATAAGCATTTTGTACAGATGAACACGAATATCTTTTTTCGAAATTTTTTCGAATTTTGTCTTTGTAATACCGCTTCCGTTGTGCCTCACAGAGGGTCGAGGTTTTTTGTAATCAATTGTCGCATAATTGTAATATTATTTCCTTTGTTTCTGTTCACAATACTTCCACGTTAATTAAATTCCTTCACTGTTCGATAAACCGTTTTCTTATCGGGAGAGTTTCTTTCGGGAAACTTTTCGGTAAAAGCTCATCAAACTTGTGCGCAGCTTCTAGTTGCTTTTAATTCTAAGAAAATGAAAATTCTTCGATCTTTAGTCAGCTGCATTTTAGGGGTGGTCAACTATTGAGAAAAAAAGATAAATTTCTAACTCAAGCATGGTTTCAATACTCGTACGTTTGAAGGATACAATATTTCATTTTGAACGAGAGGTATAATTTATGCAAAAATAGGGAGCATTTTTATGGGATACCCTGTGTAAAGTTGCACATATTTATTCAATAACAAAATATTACAATCGTGTGCGTTTGACCACTTAAAATATAGATCAACTTTGGCGTCTGAAGTACAGAGTGGATCATAAGTAAGGTACCCTCACCCACGACGGTAGCACTGATACACTGAAAAAACTTTGCACCCACTGTGGTGGTAGTGATACAATAATCTTGAAATGGGGTCTTACGTATGGCCCACCCTGTTGTTTGAGCCAGTCTCATCGACCTCGGGTGAAGTTCGAGAACTCGTTTAACAGTCACCCGACGTATTTTGAGCACTCTGGGACATTTCTGCAAAACTAATCGGCATTTGATTACAAAATCTATGTTGGTTGCAAGTAAAAAAACATACATTTTATACCTACATGTATATTACAAATGGGTGTCGTATGGTGAACTGTCACGGCAAAGCAGTGTTATGGTGAGAGGATGCAGTGAGCTGTTACAAGGGAGCAGCGTTACGGTGAGCTGCTACAGCAGATCCGTGTTACGGCAAGCTTCGTAAATCGCTCTAAGCTTTTCCTCTGAAAGTTCAAAATAAAGTCAAAGATTTTATGCCAACTTTGAAGCCCTGTAATAAAGGCGGCAGCTCGCAGGGCACGCCAAGGCTCTCGACTAAAACATGCGCTCATGTTTCACAAAATAACCAAGAATCAGAGACCTATCTCGAGCTTTGCCCAGACCCGTGTGGGGTGATTTAGCGACAGAGCGCTGCAGTGCGCGGGACATGTGTTAACGCTACGATGCGGTGAGCAGGTGTGCAGATCTCGTACCTGGCTGTGCTCAGCACCCAGCTCTCCCTCTTCAGCCTCAGCGTGCTGCTCTACACTGCAGTGCTACAGGCAAGTCCTTCACTCCTCACCGCCATAATTATTTGCTCAGATAAAATTTCGAATCGCCACACTGAGTGCCACGTTCCTATTCAACCGAAGATGATGGAAATTGTTGTCACAATTTGAAGCAGGCAAAGTTCTGTGATGTTAGAATCAAAATCCTGAATATCTGTGTATGCATAAAAAATCCATTTTTACCTATCAACGTCATCATTAGATAGTTTCACTCATTGTTATGCTCAAGATGGCTTCTATAACCTCAAAGTACGTACACCTCTTCAGTCTTTGTCGTTAAGAATCATGTTCGATTCGTTATTTTAAAAAATATGTTTGTGTGAGTTATCCAGGTTTGTGTTTTACTTATTGTAAATGTAATAATTATAAATTCATAGTTGGAAATATACTCACAGTTGTTACCATGGTTCGTCTCTTTGATCTTACATTCAGATCTCAACGCATTCAATATTTTGTGAATGTGCTCAACTTTTGAAAAAATGACAGTAATTATTAATATCCCCTCAATTTTAAACCATTACGGAGGCGTCTGGACCTCCCTACAATCGCCTTCCCATGTACCCTTTGAATCAAACGAGACTACAACTCTGATGAAAGGGACATACATGGCTTGAGAGACAAGAGCTGATTGGCGTATGAAGGAGTGAAAGCCATGCACTCGCCACTAAAATTCCCACCACGCAGGGGCCAACAATAAAACCAAAATTGTCTAATATCGAATGCAGAGCTCAAAACTCTTTGCATGGGGAATACGAGTTTGTTTCGAAGTACGAATATGCTGAGATTTACTCTTACTTTTCTAACAGGATGTCTAATGAATTCTTTCATTGCAGGGTAGAAGTCGGCCAGGCTTAAGGTTTCTCAGAGTTTTTTGAGGAACTAAAGATTGCCTCACATCTCTGGGACAACCATATGTTCAATGGCTGTCCAGTTTCCGAGAGTCCCACTCTACAAATGTCTCTCCCGAGTTTTCATTTACAAAAATTTTAGACGCATCTGCAAATCCCAAAGTTCTCCGCAGACATCGACGCTTCTTTTTTTGTTCAGCTTGAAGTAGAGAGGCATCGCAGGATGGAAACGGTGGTACCCGAGGTACTACCGTTTTACCTACCTGAAAATACTGTGCTTTGGTCACTCATGCTGTCTCCATTTTTAATGAGCACCAAAGGTACCCTAGACTCAAAATTCCAGTACTTTGATTTGCAGACACGTCTCAAAATTTTCGTACTTTCGTTCGCAGGAGCGCATCGGGTGGGTGGGGCTGTGGATGGTGGGGGTGGTGGCACTGACCCCCCTGGAGGGCGTCTGCACCATGTACTCCAACATCCTCAGGGACCACGTCAATAAGGTGAGGTAATTTTCGCTTTAAATTTATTGACGCGCTCCAGAGTACAGGCGTATCTTTTTTAAAAATTTAAGGTAACCGAGCAATATTTTTGTGAGAGTGACTTTTAAGACGTTTTTAGGGAGACCTAGAAATGTTTTTTCGGGTGTGGCGTTGAATGAGTCACGACACTTCCTTTGTTTTTTGCTTCTCTACTCACGCGGCCGAGCGTCGATAACAAAACGCAAGCTGAGATGCAATGCGTCGGTGTCATTTTAGGTGAGTTACTCTACCGCCCAAACTATTTTCTAGTTGAGTAACAGTTTATCATCACGTACAGATTTTCTCTTGAAGGCACACACGCTACGTTACTTGGCTGACCAGCAAAAACAGTGGGAAAATATTTTCCAGTTGAGAGACTTCATTTTTTTCACGGGAACGTACAGCACATGTAAACAAATTATTTTTTCGGATGCACCAAATTCGATGTGCAGGACACAAAAGGGGTTTAAGTAGCCAACATAACAATCTAGAATAAATCTATTATCTAGTCCCCTCAAGTTATACTTTCACCTCGGACGAGATGAGACGCGGATTGCGCGTCAGTTGGATCACAGTCGTGAAGAAAAAATTCATAAACACTAATTTCGAGACCAGATGGTGTCACATGTGCATCGAACTAATGACGAGGGACAGCGAGTGTAATGCCTATTCCCACTCTAAAACAAGAGGAATATGAATTCTTTACGGCATTTTTCAAGTTTTTGTCATTAACGAATAATAAAAACTTGGGGAAAAAACACGATTATAAATTGTTTCTATAATGGGTAAAAATAGGACACATTTGGTAAGCTCCAGAACAGGGATGAGAATTTGTTGAGTCAAGTCATCGGGTCAGAGCATTGGGCAATAGTTCCAACCGCTTTGTCATCGAAATAACTCAAAATTTGAAAATGCCGAGAACTGATGAAATGCAGCCACTGGTTTTTAACAGTTCTGTGGCGCGTAAGAGAAGGGTCGCCGAAAATTTAACGCGATGGGTTGCGACTAACTAACTTCCATCCTGCGATGCTGGGTGACAATGGAATCCGTCCTCTTAGGCATATAAAGTGTGGAGCAGACCACTACTCACATGAATACATTGTGTACGGCTCCTTTATAAATATTGTCATGTCTGCAGTACGGGCGGGGTGAGTGGTAGTGCCTGTATAATGACATCAGCCATTCAATAATCAACCGGGGATCCACTTTGACAGCAAACGCACCGAAACAATGTTTAAGTTGTCTATGAAGGCATCCATTACGTGAACTATATTTCAAACCAAAACCGAAACAATGATTCGCTGTGAATTTACAGCAGTCTTTTTCTCTTATTTTCAGAAATTCGACGTGCAGAGCAAAGTCGAGATGGGAGTCTTCATCGTGCGCTTGATAGCCAACGTGAGTCTTGCTGGAGTGTTCTTTCGCTGAACGTCTTGAGCTGAAGCAGCGCCTTGTTGTATGACTTCACTTGAACTTTTACCCAACGCTTTCTGGTCAATTTGCCTTGTTGCGTTACTCCAGTTGTGCTTCACTGAGCGTGTTCAGTTGTAGTGACGCCAGTTGTGTAACTCGCTCTAAGTGCGAGCGACGCAGGGCTCGTTAGCTCAAGCATAAGTTGAGAAGTCGCTCGGCTCCATTTGGATTCACATACTGTAAGTAAAGCACTTCGCAGAACTTGGATCCTTATTGAAGCTTTGCCAAGTAATCTCCACGAAAGACGAAAGCTCGGCAAGTTTGCAAGGAAAGTAATAATTTCATCTAACTTTCCTTCTACAAACTCTGTTGCACGTCTTTTGGAAATCCTAAAGCCTTAGCGCTTCTTGAGCCTCTCAAGTTCCCAGCTCAAAGGTATATTTTCATTGCAAAGTTTAATGAAAGATCTGCATTTGAGGTCAACTTGACCGGTGTGCTGGTCAACTGCATTGGAAAATTCGGCATAGGAAAGTTTCTTAATTTTGTTAACTGAACGCGACTGCGTGAGGCTGAGACTGGTCTGCAGTAAGCCTCAGCCCTGAAGGTCTGCAGCTCTGAAGTACAAGCAAGCAAACGAGACGTGAATTACAATGTTTCACGTGCCCAGACTATTTTATTGACATGTAATTTATCCAGATCTTCCTGTGCCAATGAGCATCAAAAGATACCTACTTCTTAACTCGTAGCACTGACGTTTTTTGGGGAGATCCCCTTATTCAATTCATTTCCGTGAAAAATAGTAATTACAATGTTAGAGGATAATTACTGAATAACTTTAGCTTCACTGTGAAGCTGGTCCTCGGCTGAGGAAAATTAACCTTATATGGCTTCGGAGAGCAAAAGCTGAACAAAAATATAAATTTTATAGTATAAATGAATTTAAGAACTTAATTTTTTGTGCGAGCATTTGATGATCAAAGGAAAAGATTGTTTATCAAAATGTCGAGACTTGACAAGTACAAAGTTTACTGAGCGCAATGCCTTCCTAAGAGAGAGGCTTCCGAGAAAAATATGAAAAAGTTGGAGCGGTAAACAAGGCCTGACTTCTCAGAGTCGCCCTACAAGTTAGTGAGGGCTAAAGCGAAATCTTTGGCACGGAACCAAGCACTTCACCGAGTTGGAAAGGTGGCCAAGTTTGGAAGTTGGCAAAGGTTGGCGCAAACATCGCGGCACAAACAACGTCACAAAATCCTATTGAATAGGTCTCATCAACGGGTCCGCTTGTGCCCAGGAAGTCTCTCGTAAAAGAAGTTCGTAGTGACTTGTTCGAACAGCTGAAGGAAAACAATTTATTACATTCGAGTGCCTGTAAATAAACGATTAAAAATTAAGGCCATAAGGAGCTCGATAAATTGATATGTAGATCTCCAACCCGAATTACTTCATCGGCAGCTGTTATGACTACCATCACTCTTCATTAACCGTAAAATCAACTTCTTCAGCCAGGGATTTCTGTGAGGTGATCGAAATTGCATCGATATGATATTTACACAACCATTACAACCGAAAACAGTTTCTATTTGATGTTCTTGCGAAAACTATCGGAGTAAAATGAAAGACCAGTAGTGTGCACCCAACACTAGATATGTATGTAAGTTTGCCTTCTCGAGAGAAGGTATACGGCGGCATCCCGCGAAATTGAATAGTCAATAACGGACTCCCGCATCGTTGAGAGCGGCATTGACTTACGACCGCGAGGCTTAGGCATTGGCTTACGACCGCGTGGCTTAGGCATTGGCCTACGACCGCGAGACTTAGGCATTGGCTTACGACCGCGAGGCTTAGGCATTGGCTTACGACCGCGAGGCTTAGGCATTGGCCTACGACCGGGGGCTTGCAGCCGGGGTGGTCGTATTCTGACGTGAGCCGCCAGTCGGGCTCTAGTGTGCACGAAATTTTAAAGAAAGTTGTGCATTTATGCATTTATGCTAATTCGACTCAGAATGGGCCGAATTGAAATTGAATTCGATACTTTGCTATGGAGGCATACTTATTATGCGTCTGCGCTCGATACCTACGAGAAACTTACCTGAAACGTATGAGAAACGGGGCAGCAGCATGACAGCAAAAAGCATTAACATGGCAACATCATTGTCAGGTACCGCGAAGATAACATTTATGTATTTGCAGCATGTCATGCATGGCTAGTAGAGTGCTAAAGGTAATTTAAGAGAGAGTAATCTATTTTGAGGAGTAATAATTCATTTCTAAACGCCAATAGCAGGATTTTTTTACATTTCAGCGACGAAAAAAGTGAAGTTGGGTGCTGCAGTGCAAGGTTTGAAAAGACTATGGACATTGATGTGGTGCGTTCAAGTAATTTCCTTACCAGAAATTGTCATTAATGGATATTTCTAAAGTGACGGCGGGGTCCGTCATAAAGACAGTTTAGCTCACTGCATTGCACAACAAGTATCCTCTTTTCTGCTGTCTAACCTATGAAATATTTGCAGGCACTGTTACCAAAGACAAAAGACACCTTTTGAGAGCTCCCAAAACTTTCATTAAATAAAACGTTGATTCAACACTTTGTCCGACAGAAATCTTCCTCGTGAAAACAAGCGCCGTCATTCAAACTGAGAACAATATTGAAACCATATTAAGCAATCGCAGTGGCGTTTGAGGGTCGTAACCCTCGAAATGAGACTGTCAACTCTGTCGTCCCTCTAAAGTCGAGTGGGAATGTCACATTTTCCTTCGTGGACGCGAGGTGTCCAATGGCGTCGGACGATATAAAAGTCACGGCCAGGCTTGCCAGGCGCCGAGTTACAAACTTGCCTAGACCTGGAATTCGTCGAAAAAGCTGCTCATTAGACAAGAGAGACGAGAAGATTTTCGTGAGAATCGCGAGATCACAAGGGGTCGTAAAAAGCAGCCCCGGCACCTCATTAGTTCCCCTACGACCGAAAAAATGCTTCAGTTACCATCCCATTTTGACGCCTGGAAAACTGAAGATCGCTCACAGCACGCAACTAAGAGAACAGTAATGGGACACAGGGCGTCGAATTCTTCATGTGACTAATAGGCACCTCGTAGGCCGAGTTTTACGCTCTCGCTCAGCAGCGATATGAAACCGACGTTGAGAAACTTTTCGAATATTTTTATGTGCATTTTTACACTCATCATCAAACTTTAATCCCATATACATCCATACCTCTTGCTGCTTGAAGGAAGACTGTTTGTCGCAAATTTTGACCTCCATTTATTGTATGTACCTCTACTTCAGTCACACAATGAGTCAGCCCACCAAATGTAATTAGCTCATTAATTGCAGTTCATTAACTGTTTTTGGGATCAGTTACACATTATCTAGTGCTATATCAATCGTGATATACGTAAACCTATTTTCTTCTATCTCATTCCCATAATCATCATTTCCTCATTAGCGACCACTGAAATTTAAGTGTTAAAACAAGCGTTCCACTGATGAGTGTTTTCGCAAAGAATTTGTGGAGCTACATTCCAGTAGTAACTGTGCTGACGTGAGCATCCAGTTCCACAAATAAGTTTTACATTTGTTCATAACTCAGCGAATAATTCATGAAGATTTTTACGAACTGCGACAGCGGTCGCATGAATAATTAATCCATGATATATCTTGGGAAAATCTTTCATCGCAATATACTTAGTGAATAAATTTTCTTACTCATTTGTCTCATTCTGATGACATTAATGCATGCCATTATAGATTCAATGCTGCTTTGATTTTTTGAAAATCATTTCAACATCATTGATAATTCGTTAGATATCGAAGTTTACCTCATGCTTGCGAAATCTCCGATTTCATGAATTGGTGTTTGTCGATTCCTATGACCAAGAAACTATATTTCCAGACCGTTTGGTCATTTAACGCCAATCAGAGGAAGGTCAACACCGTAGGCCTTGTGAGGTGTTTCAGTATTGGTATCTTGCATCGAGTTCGGATTTTTTCCACAGATCCATGCTGTAAATGTCATGTTCGATCATCGCATTATGTAGTGTTTCAATGATATTTGTAATAGTTTGAGCATATTAGCTCATTATGAACAAGTCGATATGATAGAGACGTATTATTCTCAGTACATTTGTACAGTTAACGGGCTGTCAGAGTAAGTTAAGGATTCGTATTAAGTACCGTAGACTTAAACGAGGTGTTTCACATCGTTGGCACATTTAAAGCGTGTTTTGCCGGGCAGGTGCTGGGCGTGGGAGGCGTGTTCAGGTTCTACCGCAGTCTGCAGTCTGGCCACTCCTACCTACCCAGCGATCAAATCAGCCTCTAGATCGTGCACCCCATTTAGCCTCAACTCTTTTGAAATTCATGTATATCAGAATATGTTAAAGAACGCGAGAAAATATCTAATAATACTAAAATAATTGTTTTTGTATAAAACGAAATTAAAAATGTACTACCATTTATGCATATTTTATACGTTTTTGTTTTAAAATACGTCAGCAACTCTGCACACCATGCCTTCAGTTAGAACATTGGGCCACGCAACGGGAACGTGAATCGCTCCCGGCATGACCACGGCGTTCCCTAAACAACACGGCGAGCATCCACCCTTCCTTGCATGAGCAGTTGTACGCCTCCTGTGGCATTTCTTGCAGCACCTCCTGTAAAAGCGCGCTCACGCCTTTGCGGAACTGAAATTTTCATTTTTCCTGCTTTTCCCTCGCGTTATTTCATGCAAATTTGATGAAATAACCGACTTCGTTGTGTAGCGGTGAGTTCAATAGAATCCAAACTGTGGAGGCTATTAAAAATCTGATTGGAAATTTCACTGCCTGATGCATAGCTAGAGCAAACTGGATAGCAGGTACACGACTCAATGTGATTGAGGTGTTAAAATTTGATATATGGCAAATTTCACGACTACAATGTATATTTGCCCGTCATGTGATGCATCATGTACAGAAACTCTTATGTATTATATAGAGCATGAATACAAACTTCAACTTTTTCTGTCCTAAACATATAAATAATTTCCAAATTGAATAAGCATTAGGTAGGTTTATGAACCAAGTAACAACTAGGCTGAGACTGAGGTTTCCTTGTAAGACTCGAAAGGTTAGAGTGGGTTCACAGGTCTAGAGCGTGGCAAGTAATTTGAGTCTCATATATTTTTACTCATAATAGGATTTGAAAAAAAAACATAAATTCCTATAAAATACTATGAACAGTTAATTGCAGGCCTCTATGTCTCCAATGAATAACCAACCTGATTTCCATGATCATGCATTACATAATGTATAGTTTCATCAGGCACAAGAATGTGAGCCTCTGGGCTTGGCTCAATTTCTAAACTGACCCCCTGGTAGCATGCAAGTAGGCGCTGCTTAAGGGTATCAAAATAGGGCATCACGGGTCATCAAAATCTACGGATTCTCCTCTGCGACCATCAGGGCCCAACACAAATCACGGTTTATCACATAGAACTTTTAATTCTTCTGCAAAAGGCTAACCATATATGGATTTTTCTTATGTTTTTTTCAGATTTTAGGATTTTGCTGGATAAATAGAGTGGAAGTGATGAAATAAAATATAAAGGATTAGAATTGGGCTGAAAGGCATCAATACGGGGCAGGCGAGACGAGCTCTCAATGGCGAGGAGCCAGAGTATGTAGACGAGCGAAACTTATATTGAAATTTTATTTTAAAACATGGGCTAATTTAGAAAGATACTTACTCTACATAGTCTAAAATTTAAAATTTGAAGCACTTTTACTGAGAGTACTTCAAAGCGTCTGCAAATGAAAGGGGGTAAAGAGATGATTCGAAGAAATGTGTGTTCAGTGTGTAATTTTTAAATCAAAGTCAATTATTTACATAGCAGTGTAGACTACTTAGAAATATACTGTTTCTAGTCTAACTTTGTATGTTTCTCCTTCATAAAGTGTAAAGTTACAGAGCATTTTCTAGATTGTTGCCGTTGAAAATCCGATATATCATGCTCTGAATGTGACTGATTTCGAATAAACGATTTTTCTTTCTTTCGTTGTTTTCTACTTGGTACTGACGGGTAGCTCGATTCAACTCTTGTATGTCTGTGCAAAAATTGGAGATCAATTCCTTCTTGAAATGTTGTTTTCGCTGAATTGATGACCAGCGAATAAAAAAGTGGTACCTTTTACCGAGAAAAAATTATACATTTTCAAGCACCTACTATCAAGAATAAGTAAGACTGATCAAAAATGTGCACAATGGTTGGTCCTTATATAAATGGGTGATCGTTGGTCCTCATTGATACCCTTCAACTTGTAAATGATGAAATAGCTGTTACACATACATGGAGTGATGGGTATGTCAGCTGGAAGAATGGGTGTTGCATTTAGTGGAACGAATGTTGCAGTTGGAGGAACGGGAGTTGTATTTACAAGAGTGAGTGTTGTAGTTGGAAGAATTTGATTGTTGTTGCAGTTGGAATGAATGTTCATCATACATAAGTTGGAGGAATAGCTGTAGCAGTTGTAGAGAAATGGGACTTGCATTTGGGGAATGAGTGCTCTAGTTCCAGGAATAGAAGTTGCGATTAGGGGAATAGAAGCTGTAGTCAAAGGAATAGATATTACAATTGCAGGAATGGGTTCGGCACTTAGAGGAGCCGGGCGTTGCAATCAGAAAAAAGGTTATTACAGATGGAGGACTGAGTGTTGCAGTTGTGGAGGAGTGTGTGTCATGAGTGTTTCAGTTCCAGGAATGGGTTTTGGCACTTCAAAAGAATAGGTGATGTAGTAGAAAGATTTGGTTTTACAGTTAGAGGAATGAGCATTAGATGTTAATAACGGCGTTAGGTTTGCGTTCTTACCAATAAGCTCACAATGAACAATATCAGAGACGTTGACGATGCATAACCTTGATTTCCAAGCTACCGCGGCCCCATGCACCAGCGTGAACAAGTAACATTTCGGACACAACAGCGACCAACCGCTCAGAGCTGAACTCCACTGCTGAATGCCAACAGTTCATTTCAAGGCTGAGCTTCTTTATCGAGGCCTCTTTAATTTAAAAGTTTTCATGATTCCTCGTCCTTATTAAGCTCATTATTAATTTGAAAATCTAATCAAAAACTTCGTCGCCTTCCAAAATTGGGAAAACTTGCGCATCGATCAAACTCGTCATCATCAATTTGTGCGTTTTCTCTACAGCGGAAGTTTCAGAATGAAATTCCACGGTGATAGCGAGTTAGGTTCTCACCGTTCCTTCGACGGTACGGGAATTTTCTTCAATCGTTATGAAGTTCATTCAAAGCCCGAGAGGTTTGTAAAATGTGCTGTAGCAAAATAGCACGCCGACTGTAGCTGATATTTTCCGTCTCAGACGCAGGGAAAATAGAACCTAGCTCTATTGATCTACCTACGTTACATGCATTTTACCCTACTTTGCTCAGCCTCTCAGTTAATTCATTTATGCTGTTAATTTAGTCGTGCTTTTGCTTTGTTCTATTAGTGGTTGTGCTGATGCGTCTCATGAGCATCTTCTATAGAGTTGAATGAGCCTTCTGTAAAGACACAGCTCATTTAAAAAAATCGTAGTTTATTCATTGTTAAATTACGCTTTCAATATGCATGAGTCCGAAATTTATCAGCTGACTAGTAATTTGCATACTCTGCATTGGAGTCTAATTAAATCCTAATTAATTGCTTCATATTTGCACCCTCGATTGCGAGGAAACAATCTGCTCCACTTCACAAAGAGCTAATGAAGGAGCAGGCGTCTTTAGAGAGGCTGTCAGGTGGAAAGCAAACACCGCAATGAGAATTTCATCAAAAGGACAACACTTCCCTCTACTTCAGGAGGTGCCCACTCCATCACGAATCATACAGACAGAAAAAATTGTCAGCGCTGTGTTCTCCGAGTTTGACATTTCCAGCAAAATTATTTAATCATATGAGCTTCATTCATTCCAACCTGAATTTTATGATTCTGTCAACTATACTTATATTGATTTATTTGATAGTAAGCTTACGTACATCTCAAATTCGCTGTCTATAAGCTCCCTAAATGAAGAACCTTCGTCTACAAAAACAACCCACAGCCCATTGTAGCAGAAGTAGTCTACTTAAAAAGACAGCCAATATTTCCATAAATGTAAAAAATGATTGGTACAATTTTTTACAAATTTCCCGTACGAAACGCTCCTTCCAAGTAATACATGTCGTGAAAAAGAGCTGTTGCAATTTTTTGCCTCACCGCCTCGTCAGAAAAGTATTATCAATTAGTTAGCTCTATAAGTCCTTAGAGAATGTAACATGTAACGGAATTTTCTATAGAAAATTTCAGTTCAATCATGAAATCTCCCTCATCTGCACTGATGCCCTCACGGCTCCCGTAACAATCTCCAAGCTGTCATACAAATCTGACTGGACTTTAGTAGCCCGACATGTGTAGCTCAGCTCGGGATGATGGCCGCAAATGTGGGGCAAGAATTCTGGTGCGCGGCCATTCCCGCCTGGTGTACATGGACGGGTGCTGGACAGGGTCAGTTATACATGAGTGAAGAACTTATTAACTTATTACATTAATTTTGGACAGTTCGTGGATTTTTTCTAAAGTAAGTTCTGAGCATTAAACATTCGAATTATTTTTTTTCTGAACATTCGAATGTTTAATGCTGACCATCATTTTACATTAGATGTTAATAACAGATCCATTTCCGTTGAAAACATATCGCTTACCATCATGTTCCATCAACAGTGTGAGCACTGTTGCCAAAGTTTCTGTAACGAATGGGAAATAAAATCAAGGTCGGTGGAATGATATGAAGAGGAGTTAAAATGGATGGAATGATATAAAAAGGAGGTAGGGTCCGTCGAATGATGTGAACTGGAGGCAAGATCTGTTGGAAAGACATCTCAACAAGAAAAACTTCAGGCCACCATCCCTAGTGACCCAGTTGTGGCACAGAGTTACGAGTAAATCTTGCTTCTCTAGAGTAGGTCTGTAATGTGAGAACTTTATGGGAAATGCATCAATAAAAAGCCGAAAAATTTAGAACACTGTAGTTTCTATAATGCAGAAACAAAGCAATTCAAACTGAATCACTAAATGATTTCCCCGGTTAGTTATATAGTTTTTGAATAAACGATCGCTAAAGCGAGGCCTTTTAAAGTTTACAAGTTGTTAAGAAGCTACGAATAAATTTTCATTTTTTCTCTGACGTCTGTCTGCATCTTGATGATCATCTCACTCCCAGCAATGTTTTCTTCTGGAACAACTTGAATGCAGTACTCTGATGAAGCTCAGCTTCTTTGCCCCATTTCTATTTGAGTTTGTGTCCTAAGATACATCAAGACGTAGTGTTATAAACTTTAAAATATCTGAGAGAATAAATTAAGGATCCTCTCCATCATTTCTAGACAGCCTCGGACGCTCTATCTCTGAACGTTGCGCTCCTCAGTAGACTCGAGCTAACAATGAACTTCCTAGCATTAACAAAATTGGCCGACAGAGAACGATGTAATTAGCTACCGCTCAAGAGTCGAAAATTCGCTCATCTCGCCAACCCTCTTGCTAGCCAGTGCTGTGCAAAAGACGCTGACTTGCCAAATGCTGTTGCACGTCCATTTTCACTGGGAGATGATCGAGAGCCAATAGCTGAAATGAGGCTTTTATATCACGACGCCTAGTTGCCTGTTAGCGGAACTCGTAATCGCTTAAGAGCTTGTGACGGCACTACCGGGACGCTCTCACCCAATACATGCGGTCCATTAGCTTCGTGAAACAAGTCAGGAAAACTAATTTGGAAGCACGAAAATTTGACCAAGACACAGTTTTTGGCTTGAGGCCGGTCCGGCGGGGAGAGCGCAAGAGGGCTTTGATGCCGTGATATGCGCGCACGCCAAATATTGTGCGAGTCGCTCTCTCTATATGGACAGCTAGGGGGTGATCCACAGACTCCAGCAGGTAGGCTCTGCTTTCCAGGCTTTATTACCGAATTCAAAGAGTGTGCAGAACCGGTGCAAGCTGTCTAACATTTCCCCTCAGACTAAAGTTACGTGCCTGTGGGCATAGATGTAAAACTGCACCGCGAGCTCGAGATGTTTTTACACGTGTACTTCAAGGATGACAGCGAATTCTAGCGAAATTAGAAAATTTGAAAGATGGGGACAAGCGAAATTACTCGGCTCTATTTAGAAACAAGATGAGTGCAAAAATAAAAGCATATGAAACTTATTACCAGCTTTAAATAAACACGACTTCAGCACTGAACTAGCCCGCTGTACTCTAGTAAATATAAGTATAAGCGGCAAGTAAAAAATTTGAACGTGTTTCTTTTTACAAGTCATGCTTCGTCCATTTGAAGGCTTGCTAAACATTCCTCAAGTTAGCAGCTAAATTTCTACCACATTACCTCTGGAATGGGTAACCTTGGGTTTCTCATACCCCGTAGTTTCCCTTCCAATTTTTTCTCATGAATTGGGTCTATGCATTAGCTGATCGGTTTCGGTTCCCCTTTTTCATTCCTGAACGACCCTTTTTTGTTTTGTTGGAATTTTGGAAAGGATGTACCTCGCTCGCAGGCAAAAACTGGCTGCAATTGGCCCTCAAATGTTTTTTTGTTCGTTTAATTTTCCTTTTTTAATTCTTAAAGTAGTGCACTTGGAACGTCAAGCAATTGGGATACGTTCAGGTACATAAAGGACCATGAAGCGGTCACCTTCTACAATTACAGTGAAAACTTGTGAGACAAAAATGTTTCTGACGCTCTCACATTGGTCACACAGTCGTGCGGATATGTCTATGGAAGAGCGGTGCCCATTAGGGTCAGTCGTTCCAAAATGCATAAAGTGTCCCTGCAGAGGAACTTCAAATAACTTCACATTTTATTCACTTAAAAACGGGATTCTTCGTCGGGTGCTTCGAGGCATTCAAAGCTGAGTTTTTCGATCAAAAAATGCTGCACGTAGGTACGATAAAGATGAAAAGGAGGACCGATGTCATAACAGACATCGTACTAAAAAACATAAGTTTCAGAAAACATAAAATCCATCTTCAACGCTCTGTAAAACAAAACCAACGTTTGAACAACAATAAGTGTTTGCAATGTTGAAAAATGAGCATCAGTGAGTACTCAGAGTTGGTCTAAATATTAATTTTGTTTTGCAGAGCATTGATGATTGATTTTCTATAATACAAAACGTTCGTTTTCTAGTATGATGTGTGTTGTGACCTTGGTCCTCCTTTTAATCCCGAAACTATTAGGTTCCCACGAAATCAACCTTAATTTCACATAAGTGAAATAAGCTTCAGTGATCAGAAACACAGACTTCGCTTTGATTTATAAGAAGTGATGCCGGAATCACACTACTAGATTTACAGGACTTCAAGAACCACAGAAAAATTATACTTTAAAGTGTCATTTTGTTTCCGCTCCTTATATTATGCTCATGCTGTGCATTTACAGGACTTGAACGAGCACTATATTCTCTTAGTAGAAGCAAGAATCGAAAGAATGCTTCAGTTCCTAAACATGCTAGAGCAAATAGAGTCTAAAGCTAAAGACCTGCAGTCTTAGAAAGAAGCTCCATCACGACCGTGACTGGCACGGTGCTGCGAAACAGGCTGGGGTGGCGGCCAGTCATGTCACTGTCTGCTGGGTAATTTAGGCTCACAGCCTCATATTTACGGCGTCTGCGCAAATTGACCAATAAATCTTGATCACAGCGAGTTCTGGCAAACGAGCTTCAGTGTTGTGTGCACGGGCTCTCACTCGCGTGCAGGACGAGCTGCTCCTGCGACCCCAGTCTCCCCGCTCATGAGCGCCAGAGTCACATTCTGGGGTCACTAGTGTAGGTACAATTTACAAATGGGAGATATTCTGAGCATTATTGTGTACGTGTGCAAGCCTTCTTTCCATGATACCTTGGAGCAGAAGGTCTGTATTCATGAACGAATCTATTCATACTTTCATGCAAGCTTCGTACACTCAGGCGAGCTTCGTTCGCTCGTGTAGCTTCGTACACTCGTGCAAACTTTGTACACTCGTGGGCAGAGCTGGGCAGCGCTACTTTGAAATGTAGCGGCCGCTACATTTCAAAGTAGCGCTGCCCACCTCTGCTCGTGGGAACTGCTTTGCATACACACACGAATTTGAGAGTGCATGAACGAATTTTGTCACAGCAAAGTCTGGTGGCAAATTTGCAATTCCACCAGTAAGATCGTTTTCGTCAAAGTAAGAAACTTATTTTATTGTTGTTTGTTAAATTTTCATCTAAAGCCAAGCACCGCCGAGGTCGATATCATTCCATAAGAGATGAATAATGTCTCAGTAGACTCTGGCTTGCGGTGAGACCTGTTCAGTGAGGTAGTCTATGTTACTTTGGCACAGACACAACTGAGAGGCGTAGCGTCATGTGTAACATGGTAACTAAAAGAAACTAGCACACCCGCCCTGCCAAAAAACGACGGGACAAATGACGTTAATTCTAGAAAATGCCTTCTCAGTTACAGCAAATCTCAAAATTTGCAAAGTGTAATTATCTGTATCACTGATACTACGTGCCTTCTCTGGCAAAGTCATGTTGATTGGAAACACTCGAGAGTCTGGAACCGGAAATTTTCTCTTTTTGGAATCACCTAAAATGCGGACGCGAAGTAAATAAACCAAAACACCAAGGGTATCATTAAGATAGATGAAGAGCAACGTCTCCATCACGGTCTGTATTGTAGTGGAACGCCTCTCCATCAACTGGTGACTTGCACGACTGAGCCACAAATCGATCGCTCCTACAGTTTTAGCCGATGAGCTGACGTCAACACAACCCTTTACAGTGTTGAAGTAAATGAAAATTATGAACATCGTATTGAGTCAAGAATCGAAAAGAGCCTCACAGCCTCGCCGGCATGGCCCCCAAATATTTTTTTTCATTCAATTTTCTCTTGTAACTTTTAAAGTAGTGCACTTGGAATTTCCAACAATTGGGGCACATTAAGGTATATATAGAACCATAAAGCGGTCACCTAAAATAATTGTAGTGAAAACTTGTGAGACATTTATCGAAGTGCACGGCCGTCGCTATTAGATGCTAAAAGTGCTGCCAAGGATATGAAAACAAAATCTGCGGAGGCCTCCTAAAGACAATTACTGACAACAGTTGAGCTCTACGACATATTCTAAAATTTCTCCTGAACTCTGAGGGGATTGAATAATTGTTGCGGATTAGTTCCCCTCGCAAGTAATTCAGATGTCACCCAAAGTTAATTGGCTCAGACGTGGACCCACAACTCAGGCCCAGACACCTGGTGGAGAACTCGAGTTCGAGGATCCTTTGACAAGTTGCAGGCGGGAACAACCTCATGATTTGCCCTACAGTCAGACCCTGGCTCGCCTTTGCTGGAGTTAACCGAATTTAAGTCCCCTCGGCGTCACCACGCCGGTCATGCAGGCGCCGAGTTAACGCACACGGGCCTCCGGCGCGTCCGTGTAGTCCGAGGACATTTATCGCTTTGATGCCGTTATGGAGATCGAACGTCTCGGTGCCTTTTTTAATTATCGTGGCTAGACATTCAGCTAACCAATAGATTTTATTAAAGCCCCTCCACTTGCCACCAAATCGTAAGTGTCTGTCGACAATGTCTTCAAACATTGACGGATCGTGCGAAGGGTCCTTCATTCACTGCCTTTAGGACTGAAACGGTCAAAAGCAATCCACTGAAATGCACGCTGAGTTACACAGCAATTATCTTTGCACATTTTGAAACACTCTTCACCAAGTATACCAAGAAGTATTGTGTCGTATTAAAATTTACATAGAAAATGTTATGCCCCTCATCGCCACAAAATTTGTCTCAATAAACGATTCTATGTAATTGAGCACATATTCACAAACTTGAGAGCAAGAATCACTGAATCTGAATCGTGCTCAACACATGGACTTCTTTTCAAGATTTACATGCGACGTATTTCACTTTTACACGTAACGTAAATGAGATGAAACCTATATCGAGTCTCGAAAGTCACATTGTTTTTTCAACCCCCTTAGGATTCGCGTGGAAATCTTTATTACTGCGTATTTCAAGCTGCTCAATTTTGCCTCGTTAATCTTACAGTGACCATCATATTCCATGGAAGCGCTCTCTTGAGTTACTATAAACTTGTACCTGTCGCTCAAAACCCATTGCAAAATTTCCACAACAATGGAGCTCATTTCAGCGCAATTAGGCAAGCCCATTATGTCGCCGTGCCCTTAATCCATTCTTCAAAGAGAACTTTCGGAGCAGGACGTCAACGGCTCTAACATTTAAGCTTCCGTACGTGGCTGGATCTGAGGAGCTCGAACAAGCCTCTGCGAATTGTAGTGCAAGGCCGTCACTAGCTTCAAAATTATGAACTTTATGCACCCTGAGATGGCTTCATTTAGGTTCCGTTGCTCGCTAGCTAAAAATATACGATGCCTACAAACTTTGAATCTTTTCTGCTTCAATCATCTATTTCAGACTGTCCCGAAGACACATTTTTCTCTCTCTAATAATTATTTTCATAGCTCTAAAATCGGCATCGCAGTTGAATTCTTACTTCTAAGTTAGCGTAATTTTATTGAGCCATCGGCAGGGCAAAGAATTTTTCAGTACCTTCAAGTTAAATTCGATCTCAATTTTGAGAAATCTCTCGCGAATAGAAGAATAGATCAGTGCATCATCAGCATCGCTGTTAAATTCCCTCTTCTAAGTTATCTTAGTTGATTGGGTCGTCTTCAGGACACAGTATTTTACAGTGTTTGCGAAGTCAATTCAATCTCGATTTTGTGAAGAGCTTGGCGAGCAAATAAATGATCAGTGCGTTATTCAAGGCAGAATTGTTTAGCTCCCGCTGTGTGCTCACCCAGCGCGCGGAACACTGTAGCAGCTGGCGCTCCGCCTTCATCGCTCTCCTGTGAGATCGATGTTTCACGAAGGGGACTCGCCGTTGGCTTGTGAGGGCACGAGGGCGTGAGGTTAGGACAGCGATGTACGCGTGGGTCCGTGCATGGGATGTGCGATTTGAAAGCGCGGGCTCGGCTAATGTTTGCCTGTGAGCAGCCACCACCCCATGTAAACCACTTCAAAAATATTGACGGACAATGCTTGATCGTCCATTCGACCGCCTCAGACTCTGGAGTTAAAAGGAACCTCGTTTATCTACGCCAAAAATGAATCTAAGCCAAAGCATGAATTGCGTACCGCAAGGGTGAGTGTTAAAGTTGAACACAGTATGCAAGACATCATGTGATGATCGGAATTGCTAGGGGTCAGCAGTAAAAAAGTATGAAGATGTTTTCGAAATATGTAATTTGCGAAATACGTCGCAAGCTTTGCAAAACGTGGTACATGTATTTTTCAGTGGAAAAATTAAGCTTTTTTGCATGGATATGATCACATCATAAGCAATACATAGATGCCATCGTGAAACAGTATAATTAAGAATTTCTCAGTAAATGTATTTAGTGTGAATAAGAAAAACACATACAGGCCTCGAGTTATTCATGGAAGCACGAGAGCGCCTTATTATTTCGGTTTATTCGAACATGAAAAAAAGTTCTTTTCAGAACGAATATTTACTGTTCGTTCGTAAGAAAGTGATTAACCTAGGAAGGAATAGAAGCGCAATATCAGCAATATCAGAGGAGGGCGTGAGGGTGACGTCCAATTGATATGCGCTGTGGATACGCGCGTTGGCCTTCATCCTTTGCCCGTTACCTGAAAGATTCGATAGAATAGAATGACATTACGACTTCTGATCCGGCGGGGAGCTTGCGCAGCTCTAAGGTTGGGCGCGTGGGGTCGACTGATTTAATTCTGGGACAGCAAATTAAATTTTCTTCTCGTACAAAAATAGGGTGTCGGCGAGCTTGGAGAGTGATCACAACCTTCAGTAGGGAAAAGTGAACTCATCGTACGGTGTCGTGAAATAATTCATTCACGAGATGTTTGTGGCAGTCTAATGTTAACTTCGCTTCATTTAAAACACGTGCAGCAACAGAACAGCAAAGTCTGCAGGGACACTCGCTAATATTATTTGCAAAGGCTTTCAAGCGAAGAAAAACCGGAATCTTTCGCATTCGAAAATAAGAACCTCCTCTTAACTTGTCAAAAACTTGTTTGTTTCTGATACAACATAGGGAAGAATTAGAGAACCGCTTGGACAGCGAGAGAGGGGAGTGAGTCGTCCTCACCCTCTATTTTCTTTGTTTTTCCGTTGATTCAATAGAAATGCCGGGGGCTGCAATCCAGCGTTCTTCATCGCAAACTTGCTTAGAATACCCGCCTCGACGCGAGAGCTTTGAAAGATGTCCTCTTCTTTTTCCTTCAGCTGTCAGCCACGCTGAGCGTCGCCATTACATCAACAAATTACGGTATTTTTTCAGCGTGCCTTGGTATTTTTAGCATCAGAAGTGGTCGCGATGTTTATCGGATCAACTACGTATGCATGGATGTATTCGTATAATTTTGAAAATACTTCACCCAGGGAAAATAAGGAAACCCAGTTTATGGACGCACTTGAATATATTTGAAATGTTTTCAAGTCCGTGAGGTAAAGATGGCACCTGAAGCTGCGTGTGAGTGAGGTAGCCCAGAACCGTGCGTCACAAAGCGCGTTTGCTGCAAGTGACCGCACAATCACTGCGTCCAACAGTGAAAAAAGTGTGAATTTCTTTTCAAAATGGATGAGTGCAGCTACGCCGCCGCTGCTGAAAGATTGACTGAAAGCAATCTGCTGCTATTTATATTTTTGGTATTTTACGCCGAAACGACTGGTTGTGATGTGTTTTCAGTATTTGGACATGAAATGTTTTCTAAGACATAGAACGGGAATTTACTATTCTCTGCTGATGATCGTAGACGCTTGGTAGCGCATTATCCGTGTTTTCATGGCGAGTTTTCGAACTGTTACTGAAAAAGCTCAGAACGCTTTCGATTATGAGGAACATTTCCGATGACGAATTCCATTAAAGTTTAATTTGCGTCCTAATTGGGTCATTGAGGTCTTTTCACGTGAGCACATGAGGAGACTTTCCCTCGCCCAATCGCTCAAACAATTCAATCCCACAACCTCTCTGAACGGTAATCGGTCCTCAGCCGGAGGCCAATGAGCTGTGTTATTAAACATAATCTTTTTCTACCAGAATATTGGTTTTAGGGACATTTTGCAGCACGGCTTCTGCAAAACGACTGTCTTTCGTAACTCGTTCACATGCGCTCGTTGCACCACGCACAATTTGTGTCTTACGCAATATTCTATGTAAGCCTCATACTTTGTGTTGTGCACGATTTGTCTGATGCACGATTGTCTTCTCTAAACTTGTCTTATGCGCGGTTGTCTTCTTTAACTTTGTCTCAAGCATGATTATCTTCCCTAAATTTTTCTTACGGACAAGAGTCTTCTCTGAATTTGTCTTATAGATATTATCTTTTGCTGCACTCAAAATTGTCCGACGAAGAACTGTTTAGCCAAACTTTTTTTCGTGCACAATTTTCAAATCCCAATTCGTGTGGTGCACAAATGCATTACCGAAGATCGTCTTATGTAACTACGCTTCTAATCCACACAGAGACTCAAGGATCGCGCTAGCCCCCTGACCGGCACATGCTCAAGGTCCGCTACTTCAGTTCAGAGCGAGAGCAGCCACTGCTATGGATGTTTGCAGTCGCGCTGTGCATCTCTCATTTCCCATCATTTTGAATGATCGACCCCCGCCCACGAAGGTTTGCCGCATATTCTCATTATTTTGAAAGGGCCATCACTTCTGAGAATGTTTGCAGTGGTTTTATGCCTCGCTGCTTCCCAATAAAAGCTCCTACCGTACATAAAAGCACGCTCTCGTCTTTTATTCGTGCACTATCGACAAACCTTGTAGGAGTATTTCAGGTCTAAAAGTTCTATATTGATTTGCATTTTATATCATTGGGCGAGAAACTGAGATTGGTCAAAAACAACAATTCGTAATCATGTACCTGTGAATCAAACAACATTAATAAATTTAATTGTACTGTTTTCTAGTTATTTAGAACACAGACATAAACAAATATACTTCCCGTCAATGAATTTTAAAAATGTGAATTCCTTCCTTTGACAACAATAGCTAAGAAATGAATAAACAAATTCTATGTGAGCATATCGGTAATTTCTTTATGTCTTCATCACCGGTCGCACGTATTCAGCATTTGGTACATCGAACAATGTTCCAGAAATTAGATTCGATGCTTGTGTCAGCATCTCCTGATTGCGGTGAAAGGAGTCCAGACTGCAAATTAGACATAACCAAGTACTGATACTAAACACTGTGTTGTAAGAGGCTTCAACAGAACTCGTAATACAATGTGAGACGCTTAGTTAGTCTGGGTGATAAATATCACAGACATAAAAAGTCTATGATAAATTTATTTTTTATGCTTAATTTTGTCCTCCTGCTGGAACACTCGGGTTAAAAATGTGAACACTATTCGTGGGACTCCAATTCGTACAATATTTGAACACAAAGTCGACGAACGAATTGTAACTTGGTTTGAACAGCTTGCATTTCAGTCGACGTTGAAGCGTCTATAAAATCGTTTTCACATCAGACGTTTTTAATGAAATTCAATGTTTGAAGGAACCTGAAACCAAATCGCTTGCTTTAGCAGCTCGTTGTAGCAACCCATCCACTTTGCTATCATAAAGTTGCCTGGCAGTGCGATTACCTCGTCATCTCGAGCTAATTTATAGTGCGGCAAGTTGCTGATAACTGCACCGCTGTGCGACATGTCGGTGCTACATGAGCGTGCACCTGCAGCAGCACCCACCCGCAGGACTGTGCCCCGCAGCAGCGGCCGTCCAGCACGGCTGCTCTGTCAGTAACGTCAGCCCCACGCGCCGGCAGCCTAAGGCGCCATCAAGGCAACATATCGAGGGTAGACGAGGACAAGGAACCAAGCTCCCAAGGCTCGTTACTGCCGTCAAAAATAGGGGCTTATTTAGCGATCAGGTGAAAATGGATCCCTCAAGCCAGGAATAATTGAGCCGGCGCAGCCTGTGATCGATGGTGCAAAGCGCTCACCGACGCAGAATAATGTGGCCGTGAGCTCAGCACATAAACTGCGGCGCAAAATAAACTCGGCGTGTGTCATCTCATGCGTGCAGTGCGGTCCTGCTCCTCAGTCGCACTTCATGGCTGAAATTAGGTAAACTTTTCAGAATTTGTAACCCGTTGCTCCCTAAGTTCTCGAATTTATTGCTCAGTACTGTCCGAAGAGCGCAGCGGGAAGTTGCGTATTTTCTGGTCAAATTCGAGGCTGATGCATGTAGACGCAGCGACTGTGGCCCCCACACGCCACTGAGCTCGAGAGCCGTGGTCTGGACTCCCATAATAGGAAGACAAGACATTCGAAAATCTCCTCGTTCGACCTCCAGGAATATTGCGCAAAATTACTCTACATCACAATTTATTTTATGATTATTTTTATTCATCCTGTAAATTATGGAAATTTTTTAAAACGCTCGCGTTGTATTGTCAGTTTATTGATTCCGATTATGACAAAAAATGCGTAAAGTTTGTTATTAACACCTAATCCCTAACCACGTTGTCATTTTATCTTTTACATCATCCAGGTGGTTTTCGTGCTTCTCGCACAAGTCCCTTTACTTGAAAATCTCTCCCATTTAGCCGACCCAAACGATTCGTATGACAGTCAGAAGCCTCATACTTCAGTCTCCACAGTTACGGTGCGTACGATGCTTCCCACGCCCCTGCTGGCCTAGCAGTCATTTCTACAAGGGCTGTTTGCTTACCTGCTCACTTTCCTGATGCGTCGCTCACCGTCCTGAACTCCTTGAGCTCTACATCGCAGCAAACAAGTACATTTCGCGAAAGTACTCCTAAGTGCACATCCTCAAACTTAGGTTCCCAAATGTTCAACTCACCACAAATTTCTAATGCACAAGCTCAAAAAATTCTAACTTCAAAAACGAGATGGCAAAACGAGAAGTGACGCAGACAATCAACGATTCCTAGACTGCAATGTGTGCCTGGCGAGAGTTGCAAGTGACGTTGTTCTTGACTCAGAAGTTTCAAAAGTATATTCAGCGTCGATCTCGCTGGCTAAAAACTGTGCGCCAAAGATGGTTTCACGGTAAAAGCCTGATAACAAATGTCAGGAGGGAAGTGTTAAAGTGCAGTGCTTGCTTTTGCTTTCTGCTCTCACGAGCGACGCGCGATGCCACCAATCTTGGGTCATTTGCTGCAGCGGTGAGTGCAGCAACAAACTTAGGAAGACACGGCTTAGAGCAAGGACCATGTCAGCGCTTCTGAAATTGCAAGCAAATCTTCCCAAAGTTGCACTGGCCCGAGCACGACTGACCAAGTTAGACCTCCTTGAAGAATAAGTTAGGCGAGCTAACTGCTTTTATGGACGAAGGTGCAAGGAACATAATGTTTCGAAACTTGACTGAGAAGTTAGTTGTATGATCTCAAGTGCTCCTGCGTGCGCCAGCCAACAATATAATCGTTCTGGCTTGCTGGACTCTCTTCTGGCGAAATGTGCGTTTACGAAACAGAATTTGGTGACATAGCTTTTATTAAAAACGATGCTACAACTCTGGGTAGCAGACGTAACAGTGCATTTAATTAAAGACGTGCCCGACTCCACGCAGAGCAGAGCCTATTTAGTTGCTCCGATTGGCAAAATCGAGCGATTGAGCTTTAGGAACAAAGTTAATTGTAGAGACTTCTCTGTTCACATGTTCACACTATTTCCCATCATAAAAATGATGTGAAATTTGCTCTTGAAATGTCATGATAAACTTGATTCCCTACAGGACTTACTTGGGACGATTGGAGAAAATTGTACATTCTATACCGCCCATCATAGGAACATGCTTGGCAATGGAAATTTTACTCTCTACACAGTCAGTTATTTGAATATATTTGGTAATGGAAAGTTTACTCTATTCACAGTCAGTCATTTGAATATGTTTGGTAATGAAAATTAGCGAGTTAAGACTCTGTACTGTATTGCGTCGCAGGGAAGCAAATCTGTTGTTCTTCTTCATGAAACTACTTACGCGGGACTATTCTGGGAGAACGGTAATCTAAATAAAAAACGCAAAATAAATGTAAATAAAAGCATAGTTGTTTCAAATTCAATTTATTACAAAAGCTTCAGAATTTTCGAACACCTCAAGGCTAATAAGCACATGTGCAGTTGAGTCATTTTCGTTTTTTTCAAGTTTTTGTTCTGGTGACGAGACGTGAAGTCCTTGAAGGTTCTAAAGTTTTCATCGAAAAGAAATCTTAAAATTAGTAGGTTTTTACCTTCCTTTATTCTAATAGTGTAAAAGTGTATCATTTGATCTCCACAGTTACGTGGCCCGGAGGTCATGGTAAGGAACTCAGGGCTGTTTTCTAATGCTCCATTCTTAAAGAAGAGATAGGTAAATCCCTGCACATATTTGCAGATTTTTTATTTCTTTTCCATGTTCGGTATGACATGGCCTATGTACTAATATGAAACTGTAGATTGCAAAAATCACATCACTTTCCCATGGGTAACCAAGAATACTATTTTAATTAGGAAAAAAATCATACATGAAACATCAAAGCCACTATCATAACGCGCTTCTCAAACTGAAATAATCAAAGAATTCAAGTATAAAATTTCTTTCAGTTTTAAAAACCACAAAACTCATAGATATTTATTTACGTCTTTTAAAATCTTTAATAATGGTTGGAATTTAAACAACATACTCGTAATACGCTAATGCCGAGCTGTGCATTGCTGAAAGCATACGTATCATTTTTGCAGGAATTAACCAGTATATTTGAGGCAGAAAATTCACGTGTCGAATTTGGATGTTCTCTATAAAAGATTCCCTCGAATGAAAATTTACTGTTGCATATTGCTCCGTATAATTCAGTGGAAATTCGTTCAATTTAACATGAAAGAAATTAAAGAAAATATATTATGACGAATTTCAACCTATGAAACATTAGACGATGTCCAATGTTCTAACGAACTCTCGGTGTAAATCTCAAAACTTAACAACTCTGACCAAAACACTTTTGTTAAGTTATAGATTGTAAATAATTCATCATTTTTCAGTAAGTATCCTAAATACTATTTGGGGGAACAAACGCTTTTGTGAAACGTAAATAATTTAAATTAGAAATTTCCATCGATCTATAATCACTACCTAAAAGAGTTTAGCGCTGCAACGAGAATTTTTTTAACCAAAAATGAAGAAAATGAATAAAGGCATTCATGAAATGCCAGCAAAAATTGTAAAAGTGTATGATATTCATCCTCATTTTTAGAATTATTCACAAACTACTGAAAGAGTCCTTTGGCTCCTTTGAGCGCTTCCTGCATTTCCTCGAAGCCAGCCAGTCCCAGTCAGTCCCAGCCAGCCCCTGACGTCCCTGCGAAATGCGCAGATCTCGGTACACAGCGTCAGCCCTCGTTAGTGCGGCCACAGATGATAGAGAGGTTCTGTTTAGAGGCAGCTTCTAATGAAGCACTCTATGCATTACGTCCCAGAACTAACCTTATCTAGAATTACTCAGTCTGCAACACCTGCAGAATCGCTATGATGGCTCCAGAGACGTTACGGTGTGCCATTACGGTGCTTCTGAGGTCCCCAAGGCTCAAGGTCCGTATAGCATGTATATTCTTCAATGCTAATCGCAAACCATTGAGGGCTTTAACGGTGGGAACATTCTCTACTGCGCATTAGAAAGCATCTCTTAACTGATTAATGTTCCATGTGTTTTACATCTTTCTGAATTTCAATCAGATTGAACTTTGGCCATGATTTTAATTTTCTTTGCTTTAGGTCTCAGTAACTTCACACTCGAGCAAAATTATGGCCCGTGAAGAGTCGTCAGGTGGCAATGATTAAGCTCCGCTTGGACGGCTCTACGGAAATTAAACTGGCGGGTTACGACCATCCATAAAGATCCAAATGAAGTCTGGAATCGTAAATTATTCCAGAAAATAGCGAGATTCGAAAGTCTTGAATTTTGCAGCTTTTCGCCTTCCACTTCCTGGAAAGTTGACCAAACGTTGAAAAACATTCATTTACTTTCAAGATTAAGGGGATACTGACAGTTCCAATAGGAGAGAAGCAGGCTTGCACTTTTTTGTTATAATAAAACTCTTGTGCAAACGTATCGTGCTGATATAAAAATTTATAATAGAGATCATCAACTCTGACCTATTGTATTCCAGGGATTTGTGGTTCGATCAAATTTAAAGTCGCGTGCTGTTGCAAAAAATAGACTTAATTAAGTCCGATATAAAAGTCCAGGTTGGTTGGCCAAATTTGCCTGGTGCATTTGTTAGAACGTAAGCATATTTCACTGGTGATGATGCCCTGTACCCGCGTGCTTAGGCTCCATGAGTTCCGAAGCTGTCGGTGTCTTGATATGAATGAATGATGGCTTGATATCTCTTAAAGAGTTTATCTCTGCTGATGCTGCCAGGGTTTTTCTGTGAACTGTGCTTGAAGCATACAATTTGAGCGGGAATTAATTTTTACCTCCAAATTATCTTTGAGAAGCAGACTTTGCTTAGAGAATATATCAATTCCTAGACTGAACTTATAGGTTGCTGAGCTTATTAGAAATATAGAGCACTTTGCAGCGAGTACATCAATAAAGTTACCATTCTATGTGGGCCAAAAACTAGGTTCAGATGCAGCGTGTGTGACATTATTATGTTCGCTTTTTTGCTAAATTGATTGGTGCAAGAGAAATCAAACGCTGTCATTTCAGTGTGACGGAGCTATTGCTTCTCTGAGGGATTCGATCCCTGTAGTAGAACATAGGAAATATGTATTTCAAAAACATTAAGAAAATCAATATAAACTGATTGATCGATATCGCTATTAATCTCAGGTTAATAGAAGAAGAAAGAAAGGTTTTTGCATAGGTCAGTTAAACTAAGAGTAACAGTGCATGCTTTTTCGTCGAAACTAATCTCACACTTCTGCATCATCCGCAAAAAAATTCACAGTTGTGATAGCTTTAAGGTGTAATTTCAAACCTCTCGTGCTGTATTGAACTGCATTTTATTCAAAGAAATTGAGGCACATACGGGCACGATTTGAGCGGAAGGCTTATCCTTTTCGCTTTCATTCAGCGTGAAAGACTCTCATTCAGCGTGAAATCGGCCTCTGAATCACGAATGCCTCAAACATGGATTTCGATTTCACCCGCAGACAAGCGGTCCGTTCAGGCATTTTCGAGCTCCGACTTTTCATCAGAGGCACGATGAGCAAATCCGGTCTTGAGCGCGAATAGATGCTCAATAAATACCCAATCTCGGTGCTGGCCAAGCGCAGCTCTCAGCCCGTAGATTTACTCGCATAAATGACATTTGCAGAGCCTGGAAACTGAGTCCAGTGGGCATGCGACACTGCGCGTGCGTTGGACGAGCATCTCATGAAAACAAACGAGAGATTGAGCGCGTCAATAAAACCTTATGCAGCTATTGGGTCCAGAACACAGCCGCTGTTTGACACTCATTCGCTTTTTAATGAACGCCTGATTGGTTCCTGTGTTGACTGAAAGAATAGACTCGATGAAAGTTATTATTTTCATTAAACATCAATGTTATTGAATTAAAATTTAATATTTAGTCTCTCACGGGAGATCGAAAAAACTTTAAATATTTTCAATGTTACAAAACACAATTGCACCTCTGGATTATACTGCATTTGTTCGAAGCACAATTCAACTTTTGCTTAGTTTATTGCAAAATTACTAGCGACATTAATTAGCAAAACAACTGATTACCTGTGTCGTGAATGCATTAGTTTTCATAAACTTGAATAAGCTTTTCATGAGTTGAAGTTCAAATACGAAAGAAAACATGACTTTAATTATGATTGAAATTACCAGGGGTCGAGACGGTGAGAACATTTGACTCGCTCTCATATCAGGACACATCCTGCGGAGACAACTCGCCTTGTGGCCTTAGCGATGCTCTGAAGCTCAAGCTGAAAATCTCCCACATTGATCTTTTCGTTGCTTTGTATTCTGATATTCTGTGGAGCCTCGCGAGGCTTCTCACAATTGTAGTAAAGAGAATGCGACACAGACTGGCTCTGTCGCAGTCCCACGATCAGTCTGATCTTGTCCTTGTTTTCATGCTATTATCGTTCTTCGAATCAACGGTATTCTGGTCGGTGTAAAATATTATACCTGAACTCCTCCTTCGCGCTCACAAATGACCGAAAAAGTCATTTTTGATATTTAAACAACATGCCGTCCTTTTGCAACTTTAAAAACTGAAAAGTATAGCTTTCTGTGTAAAATTTAGTGCAGGAAATACAACGGCTGAATTGTGAAACTTACTTAAAATAAACTAGTACTCAACGTTAGATATCCAACGTAAACTTTTTAAGGTTCTGAAAATCCCAAACGAAAGTTTGCTATTCTTTAGTTTTGCTACCATGGACTTCCTCTTTCCGTGCAACTTTTGTACTTGAAAACAGATTTGTTTGAGCGCAGAAACTATTGCTTAGGAATTGGATAAAAATTTTCTCATCGTCCTCTCCAATCTGAGAACTTTCCTATCCAAGATTCACTGTCAAAGTACGACCATTGGCAGAGGCTTGCTGGTGCAGTCGCATTAATGCAACCATCAAATGCACCGAATGCAAAAACTATTTCCCATAGAGCTCGATGACTTCGGAATCGTAAATGGCCATAGCAACCAAAACTTGTCCCATTCATCAAATGAGCCCACTCAATGCATCAGCTTTCATTTTCTCCCTTTCGAAACTCTTGTGTTTCCTGTTGCCCTGTTGTGCTCTCATATTTTCTAGTTGTCATTACCCCAGCATACTTCCACATTAGAACTCACCGTACGTAAAAAAATCTCTGCATCTTTTTGTCTTTCACGAGTTAACGGAAATCCTCAGTCCCAAGAAATAGTCCATGAAGCTCCCGTTTTAACGCACTGGCACTCGTTAAGGAGACTCTAGAACTCGTATGCAAGTACGAGCCTGCATCTAGGCGCTCCAGTGGCCCCCAGGGCACCAGGGAGAACTGGACTCCGTGAATGACACCCAACCTTGATCAGGGGCTCAGGAGAAGACTGGTCCCTACCGAACGGCTGGCGGAGGGCTTAGTGTTATTTTCATCACTTCCAATTTAGATGCAAATGACTGCCACCGAATATGTACACTCCAGAACAGCCTATAGCCACTAAAAAGACCATAATAAAAAGAGCATGAGTGTGTGTCGCTACTATGAGAGCTTTTATTCACGCTTTTAACTCCGAGTTTTCTGCTCTAAGTTTTGAAAAACAGGAAGCAACTTTTACTGAAAACCGAGTAATTTTAAGTGTTGTTCCTAATATTCATAAAATTGCGACCTTTTAAATGTCTGTTTCCTTTCCAGCAGAATGTTCAGTTTGATGGTGCAGTAACCGTAACACAACTCTCCTTTAGCACACATTCTATACCTACGGTCACCCAGTATGTTCAGAACCTAATTAGCGAATAGTCGTATTTGTAAAAAATTAGTAATTCAAGGTTTTATGTATGAACCCGAGCAATTAAATTGGAAAGTTGATACGTCTGTTACGGTGACCGAATAGAGGATATGTAACATTAGCCAAAATAATTCAGTTGTCAAAAGTGTTCAACGTCCAATAATGTCTGTTCTAGAGGCTCAATTTCTTTATTGAACTGAAAACCTTTATGCCAATTGACAAGTCAATAAATGAAATATTGCTGTACGTAACATCCCACTGCGATTTAATGGAATTGTTATGTTTATCACGGTCGTGGGTAATTGATTTTTGATAACAACTGGTTATTGGATTGCAAGCCTTACTGCCTTTTTCTGGACAGTTCAGGTGGCAAATTGGTTCAGGCAGCATTTCATGAGTTTCCGATTGTTGCATTTTGTGGGCTGAACAATATTTTGCGGGCATAGCGCAATCAACTCCCCTTGTACACTTTTCGAAACACAAGAGCTTGCATTTAAAGAACATAGTACGGTATTAGCTTTAACTGAATTAGCTAACGAGGTAACCATGCCTGTGTTTGGCCAAAACAAACACCGTTTTCGAGAGCATTGGAGTTATTCTGTGGCGCTCTTTCTAGATTGTTAGTGGTCGAGAACAATTTTATACGTTGAAAAAATTATTCAAAATCCCTAGAGGCACCGAATAAGTTTTTGATGTTTTTCTTCTGTGTAATTGAGGAAATCTACAAGCGAAAGATGGCCAATTTCAATATAGGTTCGTAAGAGCTTTGAATTATGCGTGCAGCTTAAACTGTGCAGAGATTTTTATCTTTCACGTACAAATTTGTTCTCTTTTAGGAACGTCTACGCCTCATTTAAACAAAACATCATCATGATAAAAAAGCAATTACTTCAAGGTAACCTTCAGTTTCAAAATTTTATAGATAACGTAGATGAAAATGTGATTTTATCATTTTCAAGTTGCTGGGAATAGAACTGAGTTTCTATGAAAAGAAATGATTTAAGACAGCACTGGTGCGTAGAATTAGAAAGCCATTCACCCTGTTATTTCAGTTGAGCTGAGAATAAGTTAGGTTTGATTTGTGAAACAAATTTAATACGAATTATATAAGTACTATTAAGTAGGTTTGGCTTTCCTAGTCCCGGATGGTTGAAGATCTTAAACTTGTAAGCTTCAAAGCTAGGTTATTATTGGAGAACAAAAGAAAAGAGAAATTCAATCAGCGACAGGACTCAAGGTCACTGAAGAAAAGTGAGAACGTTTCTCACATTTTCCGCTAAATTCTAACAAGAGCAAGCGCTGGTATCAGCGAGTTGACCTCGCAGGGACCCCCTGCTTCAGAGTCTGACACCTTATCGGGCGAGCTTCCTTCGATAAAAGAGCCATTCCTACTTACGGAAACTTCAGAACACGAGTTCTACGCAAGACCTTCACAGACATGTACAGAGGCAAGACTTGTACGAGGTCGTTGCTGAGGCTGCTTATCGTGCCAGGCAACGCAAAGAAAAAGTTGTGTCTTTTCAGGATGATTTATTTCAGAAGCTCCCTGCTAACTTTCCGAGAACATGTCGTGTAAAGGGAACGCTGTCAGAATTTGGCACTAAGAATGAAAGTATGTATAGGCAAAATGAACATCTATATAATTTTTGTCACAATAATTCCGTTGATTCATTTCCAATACTCGATGATACCTGAATATGCGTCCACAGGTTTTGCGTCTGTCAAGGGGTGCGCACTTTAGACCGAGGTATAAATTCAGGAACAAGTTCCTTCTTCTGCATGAATGGGATTAATCTTCACCTCTTCGAAAGCTCCTACCGTTCTTGTCGAATTCGTTTGTGATGCCAATCACAAGTCACAACTACGGGCACGAAATTGAGAAACACAGTAAATCTGCAGGTACCACTTGCCGTGCCACAGCACACCAAAAGATGTCTCTTCAGCTCACGGTGTAATATTAGCTCAATTTTGCGGAAGTTGACTGTTCGAATGCTAGAACTACTATAATGTAAAAACCGCTGTATATGATTAAAATTGATATGAACTGCTTGCTGTAAATGCCAAGCTGTGTCGCTGGGGCTGCTTAGTAATTATTGCTGCGTTCGCCTTTGCTCAGCTCATTAATTAGCGACGTGTTGGGTTCATTAGAGTGCCGCCACCTCAACCTCTTTTTATGCGATCCTCGCTAATTCTGAGACATCCGCACCGAGCTCAAATGTGTACCTGATCAAAGCGATCCTGAATTAAGCTGAACTTGTCCCTGAGTTAGGTACCCAATTAAAAATCAGCTCAGTTAATTTCCCGGAGTTCATTGACCAACAGCTAAGTGGTAGCGCAGTGACTCGCTCGTTACGTCCGCTGTACGAGTACAAGTGCCGAGCTCTGCAAGCGGCCACTGGCCAACTTCTCGTCCAGCTATGAGATAATCTGCGCACAACTGCCAGAACACATCAGAAAACTACCATCGCTGCGAAGATCTGCCTCAAGCCAACTGCGCAACTGCGCTAATTTTCAATATTGTATCAATTCTGAGTTAAGCAATTCCACCTATTGAAACTTTCGTCAACATGTACTCTATTTAATATTGTCTAACGGATTTGACCGAACGTACGGTGTTCTTACCAACTACGGATCGTCATTTTACACCGATGAAAAATTTGACGTAGAAGAGAACGACAGTGATGCTGATGATCGAGCAAGTGTGTTGGGCCGTCGCTCATTGAGGCGGGGGAGTCTGATGCACCCCGCACGTCCAGTTAAGAGTCTTAACTTTAAAGAAAATCTCACCTAAAAATTGTAATGTTTATTAAAATACAGAGTATGGCCAAATGGTCTAACACATTTCTTCGCTTACGAGGAGTTAAATAAAACTCAAAATGTACGAAAGTATTTTTCACCGACGAGAAAATGCAACAAATTGTATTTTATATTCTTTGAAAATATGAAAAAGTCTTCGCTTATTCTTTATTTTATTTCGCTTTCATTGAGGCAACAATCGTGTCGGGTCCCTTTGCCGTATCTTATATGTCGAAGAGCTGGTCTGAAATACAGACCAACTACGAATAATTCAGTCCGCTGCTGTACATATATAATACATATATAAAGTTCATGCATGAACTATCAACATGTTTTCAAGTATCCTACGCTCATGATAGAAGTTTTTGCAACAACTAAGCGTGCTGATGTTGTTTTCAAGCGCAGCCTTAGAAAAGCTGTAATAATTAGCGGCGCACTGAAGTTGGTCAGCTATCGCACGCATTTCCCGCGAGTTTGCCTTAAAGGAAATAACATATTCCCTCTGACCTTGAGTCCGCTGCCTCGCTTCAAATTATATGATGGTCTAGCGAATGTTTTGAGCTCTCTAAAATGGAATGTTAACACGTCCATGTATTTCATTTTTTATGAAATTATTTTTGTCGAGAAAATAAATTCGATGCGAGTGCAAGCGCATTCGAAGAATAAAAAATCATGAGCAAAATACTCACTAACGCTCATTTTCGTGAGAATTTTTGAAGGACAACAAAATTAACCATTTCCTAAATGGGGGCTGGCAATTCTTGGTGAGGTTCTTTGGAGCAAATAAAAACTTGGAGCGAATAAGAGCTTGGAGCAAATAAGAACTTGGAGCAAATACGAACTTGGATCAATTAATGGTGAGTATTTGGTGCACAAAGGCAAAACGAAGAACCTTTGTCAGATTGAAATTCAACGGCGATCCTTGTTAACTGAACAAAGGATTTGAAGATTCATTTCATTTCCATGATGGAATACAAATTTTACTAAAACATTCCTGCTCATCCCTCGACGAAAGTCTGCCATGAAGTTACCATTGTAGATCAGGCATTTGCCAGCGAGGACTCAATGTTATCGATAACACAAATGGAAATCACGGTGGAACCTGAATAAGTCCTTCTTGCTTGATGTTGAGAGTGTAACGTTAGACTGTTGAAACGACTGAAAAATTTAGTATTTGTAAGGCGTTCTAATTTATCTTTACTGAGGAAATTAACGATAATACAGAATGCAAACCTTCACCTCGAGAGCTATCAATCGAAGAACACAGTGACAGTGCACGTGCGTCCAAAGTAACTTTTCTACGTTCGGACTTGGATACAAAAATCCAAATTTTTCCGAAGCCCGACCCACGCTCTGAGAAAAACGTGCTGGATTTTGAAGCCCCTATGTATGTCACGCGCTCGGTACAAAACCGGTGCAGAAATGCACGTCACTAATGCGTTAGCCATGGCATACATTTCTGAATGGTGTGGAAGTGAGGCACATGTCAGGGCGCCGAGTGACTTACCCTTCGCTAGTCGTAGGAATCGCGCGTTTCGTAGTACGCGTTTATATGAATTCTGAAGGTCACGTCCTTATAGGCTAAATAATTCATGTCATGAGTATGCTGTGCACAAAGGGTCAATTTTCCATTAGAGAATTGAGAAACCTGTAAAAGAAGGTCTAGCGGTTTGCAAGGAGGATGCAGACACGTCACCTCCAAACCTTCAAACGATGTGGCTTTTGTTAGAGTTCTGCGCTTCAGATATGTGAAAATGAGCCTGAGACCATTGTTGTTTTGCTGGTTTAGTTTCAATCTTCCTCCTAGTTACCAAGAGTAACTCTAGACAAAATAGTAATCTTTTTATCTACCGTTGCGAAGACTAGTGTCTAGTCTTTTCGGGACCAGTGTTCTCGTAGCCGTACATAAACTTATCAAGAATGTGTTACTGCGAAAGCGAATGAATTTTAATGGGTCTTGGAAAATAAAAAATTTCAAGTAGCGCATTTTAGAAAGGAGTAAAATGAATGCATGCAGAGAGCTGTTCATTTCCAGCTTTAGAGGACGAAGTGTTTAGACCTGTGGTAACGCGACGCCACATTGAACCAGCATGTCTCTAGGACCCTTTTCAACGACAGGAATAGAGTTTCTTAGCAGTTATAAAGACATAATGGATAGCCCTTTCCTCATTAACGAGTATCACTGTCCGAAACAACGAGGAAGTGTCCCAGGAAATGAGTGTAGGCCCTTCAATTTGCACCTCTGCTCACTGGCCACAAAGCAGGTTCTCATAGTTCACGGCTCGGACGTCTGCGCGCCTGGCGTGAGACTCACCGCAATATATTGAGACAGGAAGGAGCTCGAGAGCTCACACAACTTGGCGGCTCTGAGCCCGGAAGGAGGTCGTAATTTATGAAGTGACCGCGCGGCAGCACTCTAATGTGGACAGCGTGCTGGGGTCACCATCCTAGCTTTCACTCGATCATTGGTCGATAATGATGATCTTTGAGCGCTGATATCCGTGGTACATAGTATCCATATTTAAAAGCATAGAATTGCAATTTTGGTACATATTGTTAGGCGCTGCATTGCTTCACCTATCATTCACCGAACCAAAATCATATTAACAAAAAGACGTGTTGCTTTTTGAAATATTGATAGTCTTTGTCTTCAATTCGTTCAGCATAAAGATTATAAATCCTGATAATTCATATACAAACTAAACAATAAGTTCAAGGGTCAGGGGGGCTTTCCTTGTTAGACAAATACATGTTTTCTAAAAAGTATTATACTGATACAGATATCTTGAAAGTTCACTGATCGTGAAAAAGCATATGATCATAAATATAGAGACATTTTCTGTAAGTGAGCAGCGTGTATGAAGTGAATAAAGTACTAAAGAAATAACTCTAAATTCCCGGAAGTTGAATATTTCTATAGCGACGACGAAAAGTGTACGAAGAATCGAGTTTAAAATCATTCTTCAGTGTTGAGGGTTCGAATAGCCCGGAGGGCCGTAAGAAGGAGAGCGAGGCACGGTAGAATGGGACGTCGC
>VOMN01113284.1:0-26241 GCA_014899125.1 Orchestia grillus | reverse complement strand
ATATTGTTTAGAGAGATTCTCGATGAGAGGGTACTGTTATACAAGTTACGTTATACAAGATTGAGATTAGTGATTTGTGTCGGGAGCAGTAGAAACCCTTCTGTACGATAATTTGCGCACGCCATAAGGACCACAATGAACTTTTATCACAATGAACAACCGACTCAATGAGCAGCTTTGAGTTTTACCGGATTTTTAAGGTAAACTACATGATGATCACCGACCGAATGGTTTTGCCATGCTTGGCTTTGGAACACACAGCATCTTCTTTAACGACGCACCGAGTTGCAAACTACCGGTAACCATGCGCTCTTGCATTAACGATTGGGATATACTCTTGTCTGTCTGGACAGGATGTCATTCTGTGTCTGAGGCATTTACCTCCGTGTTGATCGTTAGACTTCATTGGTGGTCATTTTTCGGTACACGTACTTTCTGCTAACGCTCGCCATCAGTTGCGCAATACCATAACTAAGTTTTTCTCCTGGTGTAACTACACCTAAAAATACGAACTGTTCGTTTCTTATCGAACGCAAAAATACCTCGTGAGGAATTAGACAATACATTGATGTAGCTCCCTATGGAAATGTATAATTTTTGTGTATTTTATCCACGCATGCTATGCGTCTCTCGGGCCTAAAGAGAGCTGGCGCGCTGTGCAGTGGACTAGCCTCTAGTCGTTACATCAGTGTCCTCATGACATGACCAACCTTTCAATAGTGTAATATGGTGCTGAAAGTTATGGTTATTGACGTGGTAACTTGATGAAAATTTCTCTTATACATAATAATAAACCACTTGTACTAAATTTGGAAATTATTATGAAATATTATGCAAGATATTATATTATAAGCCTATTGTTATTATTACCATGCGGTATCATCATCACTATTATCAATATCAGTAATTTATTATCATTAGGTCTTGTCAGGACCTCCATTACTGACATTAAAATACGTATATACCATTTTAATGAATGTTGATATTGACTTGACAAGCAGTCGTGACGACTGAAACAGGCCCCTCATGCAGCGCTTGCCGTCATTTTTACAGCTCGGTGCCCCCGTAGAGCGCCTCTGTGGTGCGTCACAATGTCGCTCGGCCAACACCATTCCAGTGAAGTGTTGTTGGCTCGCGAGCCTTTGTTTTTGTTGACTTTGATGCCGACTCTGTAGTGGCCGTGACGGCCAGGCGCATATGTTGTGGCCGTGACGGCCAGGCGCAAATGTTGTGGCCGTGACGGCCAAAAGCGAATGTTGAGACTCGCGCAATCCCGCTGTGAGCCACATTCAGGCGGTATGTGTGCGTGTCGAAATTAGGGTCACGGGTGTGTTGTTTGCTGTGTATCTTGTTATATTAGGGTCACGGGTGTGTTATTTGCAGTGTATCTTGTTATATTAGGGTCACGGGTGTGTTGTTTGCTGTGTATCTTGTTATATTAGGGGCACGGATGTGTTATTTGCTGTGTATCTTGTTATATTAGGGGCAAGAATGTGTTATTTGCTGTATATCTTATTATTTTAGTCAAAAATTGGGTCGCAAAATCGGGGTCATAAATGAACATACATTTTTGATATATTTCATTTATCTATTATATATTTTTCATGTTAGTCAAATTTAGAAACACGAGAATATTTTTCTTTCGATTTTGTTTTCGTGTTTCATTGACAAGCTGAGGAAATTGACCGAATGAAGTTGTTATCGAAGAGCTAATTGGTTACATACTCCTTCATCCTCATTAAAATAGACACCTTTTAATTTTGTCTCAAATTTGGTAAAGTAAAATTCGAGTCAACGCTTCCCATGAAATTAAAGTTTATCATGTTTAAGTTGTGCATAAATGTATGGCTTGTTAAATTCTTACTTGAATTGTCCAATTGATCAATTACGCTTTAAAATGGAACTTAATCGCTGGAAAATTTGTTGCATGAAATATCTTACGTGACACCGTAATACCAACGCGAATTTTACTTTCTTGCACGGCAAGTTTTAAATGAAACATATACAAACTTTAGGAACTCATTACGATAATACATTCCCCAATTAAAATGAGATGTTGCCAGAGTAATTAACTACGGATACATTACGAAAACCGAACTGACTCTCTAGCCCCAAAGAAATTTTGGATTCCCCATGCAAAAATTCTTGTACGTGAATATTCGAGTATCATCGTAAAATCACGCTTACTCGCAACTTTTGACAGGCTGCAGAAGAATGTTTTTTGGAGCTCCTCTTGAAACGAAGGACTTCCCCTTATTGTCATGAAAGGCAGTCAGAAGTATCATAGATATGTTTACTCCATGAGCAACAATAATTATAAAAATATTTCAACGAAAGATTCTGTGGTGCATTCGTCTAAACAACCCCTGTTTCTCTGAAAATTCAAGGATTTATGATGAAGATTCTAGCAGCATAAAAATCAACATCTTTCATTGAAATTTATATCTGGTAGGCAATATTCATGTCCTATCCCTTATTGATGTTCGTCAGTGAACGATGCTGATAAACGCAATCACAACTCAGCTTAAAATCCTTAGCTTGCTTCATGAGAGAAATTATTTTTTGGTGCGTTTGAGGCTCATCACTTTCAGACTGAAAAATATCCATCAACAACTCTTGCACCAAATTAACCCCACCCTGCATATGCTTCCCAAAATAATGCCTGACATAGTCTATGTAAATACTGTATTTGCCTCAAAAAAATACGGTGCATCCCGCGATGTCTTCCTCGTATTTACATCGGTCGGGGTTGACATTGCATTAGACATGGATTTTACCGCTTGGAAAATAAGTACTCAAGTATAGTGCTCCCAAAGCCGAGCGGTGAATTGTATTTAATGCTTAGTTAAGTGTTACGTAATTTTTCGTACATAAAATTACAAGCGTAAAACTCATTTAACCATAAGATAGCCTTGTGCCTCACACGCCTCGCGGCTAATTATCGTTAATGAACTTTCGAGTAGCTAAGCAACTCCGAACCCTACTGCTGATCTTCTGTCTTAGCGAGTGAAGCCTAATATTGTGTTACGATTTGTTCTCACTGACAAAATAATTGAAGCACAAAGCACTTGGAATAACACTCGTAAAAGTGCCACCTTAAATTCTAGATTTCCCGCCGCATATTAGCTGCCCTTCTGGAGCGCCGTTAATTCATTCTATTGCCCAGCTCAGAAATATTCTTCCAATCTCCGGGCGAGCTCTGAAGGGCTGTGGAAAGCGACCCAGCAGATCGATCAGTTCAGAATTTGACGCCTCGCTGGGGAGGATGCAGCGTGGCACTCTCTTGTGACCGATCGTTAATCTTATTTTTACTTTTATAACAGGGAGCAGGTTATGAATATGAAAACTCACTCGCCGGGTTACCTAAATACTCGTACATTAGTGCAGTGAAGTCACCAATGGTGAGTTTTCTTAAAGCGCGTACGACTGCTGACCAGCGCACGCGATGCCTAGTGATTGAAATAACATGAAAATACACGAGGCTTCCGTACCACGAAATTAAACTAAATCTCAGAATTGAAGCAGAGCAAAAGTGCGCTACTTTTACGCCTTCATTTCGACTGGTCGCAACGCACGGCAAGCACATGTTCAATCTCGCCCCTCTGAAATCTCCGTAAGCTCAGGATTTTCAGCAATTAAGCTCTCAGTAAGTCACGGGCCAATTACTCACTAGCGTCGGAAAAGCCTTCCGTGAGAACGACTGTAAGTTAACTTCCTGTTGAGGCTGACGCACTTTTACAGCTCAGGGAATTTTCATGTGAATATCGAGCTGCAAAATACGGCATGGATCATACTTTAAAGTGAAAGATATTCCAAATAAGGCTGCTTGAGAAGGTAAAATTATATTCTTTTTATTTTTTTGACAACGGTGTATTTTTGAATAGTCATTGCCGAAAAATTGAAATTGGTTGAGCATTACAAACTTACGGTCATAACAGCCTTTTTTTTATTTGGAAATTAAAACAAGAGGGCAGACGTGCCTTTCCAAAAGCTGATACCGATCTTCATTAACTTATAATTTACTATGCGTTTTAAACAGCGTAATGCAAAAGTAATGAAATTCAATATATTCATTAACTTACAACGCACAATCTTCATTAACCATACAAGCGTCAAACTTACAACCGACAATCTTCATTAACTCACACTTCTCCGTGGAGCAGCTCTGTGAGGCACACATTAATTATGTATATGACATAATACATTATATTCAGGACATTATTTCCAGCTCGTGGGAATTATGACTCCGTGGTAAGGAAGGTAATAAAGTATTTAAGATCTCGCCTGTTATTTAGAATTATTGAGCCAATTTCCTGAGGAGCACCTCGGCAAATGTTGCCTGTCAGCACCCGGAGATTTGATGCAAAAATTCCAGAAGTTAATAAAATATTTATGGCAAGTTTTCAAACGTGAACAAACCACGAGCGGAAAATATTTATCAATCAGAATGAAACTTGACCTGAAAACTGATATTACTCAGCCCTGTGAGTCAGATATTTTTGTTGAACTATCATTGCAGTTATATTACGCAAAAGCTGGTTGCGCTAAGTATGCAAACGTCGCAGCATTGTTGTCTGTAGGTACACACACGTGTACAAACTCTGTCGAGGGCAATCCTAACGTCGATAAAAACGTAGGCTGAGTGCAGCTGGTGGTCAACTTTACATCAAAAAATTTGCAAGGAATTTTATAAAATTTCACCTCCAGTTATTTGGGTGCTCAAATGTATCAATTTTTAGAGGCAAACGGCTGCTATTTTCATCTTTTACTTTTTGATTGAAGCAACAAAATTTGTTCCCTACAAAGCGTTCTCCTGCTTACTACCAGTTATAGCAAGTTGGTGTTGGCACTCACGGAAACGGAATGTACTGCTCTTAGTTTACCCTTCGAGCCATCCGGACTCATTCGTTGGATGACGTTTAGCGCCCTGAGATTCCGTCCAACAGAACGCTAAATTGCATGGAACAAATTCCTGAGCTATCAGCATCATTTTATATCCTTTCTAATACTTTAAATCGATAATTCTTCCAAGTGCTCAGCAAAAACGGAATATTTCAAACTGTTTGACAAGTACTTTCGATTGAAGAAACTTAAAAAAGCAAGAGTAGCGTTCCTCTTCGCCAGACTCCTGGTGAGGCAGACCCTGGCGTCCAGGCCTTCCAGTTTCCTGGAACGCTACCCCTGGTAATGCGATTATGCCATCTTGATCCAAACACAAGCTGCGTAATCACTCCCGTAAATATCCAACCGCCTGGAAACGACAGAATTAGTCGATGTAGCCAAAGTCTACGGCTCCGATTATGTGACACTTGACCTGAAGGGCTGAATTTACGCGGGTGGTGTAGACTAATGCTGTATAGTATCTTATTCGAAAATTCTGAAGCAAGAACTTTCTTGTTTTTATTTCCCTGTCTTGTAGCCCGTTGGTTTCTTTAGCTACGTAAAAAATATTTTGACGACGTTTTATTAACTATGCAATTCTGTAATAAAATAGTCTCGATAACATTGTATTTCGTCTGAGGTTTCAGTTCTTGTCAATTAGTACAATATGTTTTTCAAAATGTATATGTATGTGCAGAGATTATGGTAATTAAACAACAATTAAAGTACAGCAAATTTAAAATTATTCAGGTTTCAATAGTAAGACGGCCTCTTTATGACCGCATTAGGATGCACTGACGCGAGGAACTTTCACCGATTTCCCCGCTTTAAAATTTTTCGGTATCGTAGCATCGCCACGGAAAATGTTCTCAACGAAGCGATTCACGTAAAAATGTAAGGAAATTCAGCCTTCCATGAAGTCCGCATTACCTCAGGTTGTTCTCATGTCATTGTGCATGGGAATCACGCGGCGCCATTCCCATTCCAACCATTACTGGGCTCAATAGAACGAAGGCGCGTTCTGCCCGAGCCTGTTATTCCCACGCACTGCTGCGTTTGAGCGCAATTTGTGCCGTGGCAATTGTCCTGGAGAAGTGAGGAAAAAATACGGAAGCATAATTCTTTTCTCATGTAGTTATATAACTAAACTCAAGGAAATTGCTGAAAATAGACTTGCCCACCACCTTGAAACTTTCCACAAATAGGGTCAAATACTCTGTGGAAAGAAATCAAGCAGCCTGTATTCTAACGATACCTACAACTGTGTACATCAGCATACATAGACATGAATATATATGTATGTTGAAGCTTGATATAATCCGTACCGTCTGATGCTCGAGCATACAGTCATAAATCCAGAGGTAAATTTTAATGTTTTTTAACCCTTTATACTCTGATGGGACTCAGAAGTCCCGCCTCAAATTTTCCGTAATACAAGTACCGGGAGCCCTGACGGATCAGTATTTAATAGAATAATTATATATTTTTTAATTTATTCGCATATTTACCATACAACAGGTCCATAAAGCATAATTAGCACCAAAAATCACTATAAAATAACTCATAACATATAGCCGGGTAGAAAGGATTAAAAATGCTAATCTTTTGATCTTGCATTTTAAAACACTCAACTCAAGGCTTTGTTTTTCTTTTATATTTTGTTTAGTAACCAGTCTGTCTTAAAGTATTGAGTAAGGGTGAAAATAAACTATCCAAACATAGAACGACAGAGAAACTGAGTTACCTGATCTTTAAATCAGGCAACATACGAGCTTGTTAAAAATTTGTAAAAGAAATATTAAAAATTCAAAGTTTAGGAACGAGAACAAATGCTTGTACAAGAAGAAAGCTTACGAAATGAAGTCGAAAATTTATATTCTGGGCAATAGATCACTGTGGAACACCACACGCACAGGAGAATTTCGCTAACAGTGCACTCTTCATATTTCATTTGTACCTAGGGAATGAAAAAGACGCGTTATCGTGGTTATAAAACCGAATGCTTCCGTCCCTGAGACTACGAAGGTGTTTTTTTTTCGTGAATTTTCAACCTCCTCTTCCAGGAGGAGAGCTCTTACTTACATGGGTGACTAAATTCCTGTTGAAGGGCCACATTGGTTTCAAATGGAGAGGCATATCTGCAGAAAATTTCTCCCGCTAAGCATTCTCGAGCCTCTTCACAAATCTTGTCGCCAATGGTATAAGAGTTGCGAGTCCCAGGAGGATTTATTCAGCTAAAATGAACAATTTTATTTGTTGACGTAAAGAATACTTGTGAATGTTGCCTGAATTGTTACTCGAAGATAATTCTGCAGTTTTGCGGTTACTATAAAACTCATACAGAGCGGCCAATCCCATACGCATAGAATATATATGTAATTATACCACATTAGTTGCAGTAGAGAGCATGTATGTATGTACGTTGTCTGAATTGTCACTCGGAGATGATTTTGTTGCTTGGTCAATCCAATGACATTTAAACACAGTTGCTTATCCGGTATGCAGGTACGTAGTTATAATATGTTATTCCTTTTAGTTACCCTAATGAATATTCAAGTATTTTATCTGAATTAAAAGCATTCAAGAATGTCATCTTAATTAATAATATTCGCATATGTTTTTTGCACTGTCACTCGAAGATGTGATTCTGCGATGTTGCCAAATATTGAGAACACCTGTGTGGTCGAGCGAACGTGTGCCAGAGCGCCATCACGAAATTCAAGAGATGCAATCACGTTCAGCAAACTTATTACTCAGCCTGAAAGTTACGTCTAAAAATAACGTTAAAGACATGTAAACCAACTCTAAAATTACGAGCATGAATTGAAATTAACGTTCAAATTGAGAATTAAAAACCCGTAACTTATCATGATAAAAATTTCTAGTGAAGAGTCTTACCTTTCAGCCTGTTCTCTGTCGTCTCACGCCGGCAAAGTTGATGCCCGGGCAAAATCTCTAATTGTACATAGGAGGGAAAAACTTTACGCAAGCTCAATCCGCTTGATTGCAAGCTGAACAGTTCACAGAGAAATAGAAGGCGAGCAACAGCGAACTCGCCGTCCTGCGGCGTTCGCAGTCAACGTCAAGTCGCCTTGCAGGTGGTAGGAGGCCGAGATTTAGAGGCGTTCAGGCCACAGCGCTGTCGGCCAATTGGATTCGAAAATTAACGAGTCTCAAGTTCTGGGGTGGCAATTTAATAGACCCAGATTCAGACGTGGTGTTCGTAGTCAGGGGTTCGGCCAATTTAAGTAGCCCCTCAATTCAATAGAGCCGTAGGCCTACTCTTCTCTGTCACGAAAGAGGTAGTTGGTACGAGGTCTGATATGTTAACTTCGATCATTGCCAACGAGCATTCATTTTTTTAAGTTGGGAAAAGTGAATGTGTAGTATAAAGATAGTATCGTAATGAAATTGATTTTTTAGTTGCTCTGATAAAAATAAATAAATTAAATTTTAATAAAAGGTGTGCAGTGGCAAAATTCAACATGAATGCAAGTGACTGATCGCACCGATAGTGTTAGAGTGATCAATGCAGCCAAAATATAAACTATGTTAAAGGCTAGATCCCCAATATGACATTCGAACTGCGTTAATACTAAGTTACTCCATGCCCTAGTACATTGTGGTGCATTGTAATGGGATTTAACAATAAAAACTGAGACTTAAACTAAGGTTCAGCCCGGAAGTCTTTCTTTCAAGCTACCGTGAACACCTGTGCAAAGGTAACTGTTGGCCCATTTTCATACGCTTTCCTACGCGTGGCTAAGAATTTTTCAGAAAATCAATATAAACGGTACAGAAAAACATTGATAAATCAAGTCAGTAGTTGAGGCTCAAATTGAACTAATTGGGGTGCACACACCGAGGTTATGCCCAACATTTGTTTCCTTACATACACTGAATAAAAAATCGTTAAAATAATCAACTTTAAAATCACGCAACTTCCGAAGCAGTTACTTTACCTCATCGCAATTCCAGTAACTTAAACATGAAAAAAAAGTCCGTAGAGTTTTTGGATGCCAGTGTGCGAGTCGCTCCGCCAATGCGACTTCCAATGTTGGTAAAGTCTACGGTTTTTTCTTTCACGTTTAAGTTACTATTCAGACTTTAAGTGGCGTTATGGTAATCAAATTTGTACTCTATTTTGATGATAGGATTTCCGTGCACTAAAAGCACATGCATGGCTTGAGATGAAATAATTTGTTCAATGCTCATATCTTTCCATGCGTAAGTAAAACTCATTAAAGGCTTTCCTAATGGTTTAATTAACTTTGCTTTGTAAAAATGTCACGTTAAGAAATAAATTACAATCACAAATTTTCTCACTAAATTCATATAGTAACATTATGGAGCTTTGGTGCCTCAATCTTACTATGATATTAAACAATACAGTACTAATAATGCTATAGAATCTCTATACACTAATGTACCGTTAGATGTATCAATATAGGTACTATTGGATAATATTTTTCAAGATTCTGAAAAATTAATGGATTACGATGAGCGGCAAATAAAATGAATATTCGAAATCACTTTAAATGATGCATTTTTTGTTTCTAATGATAAAATCTATAATCAGGTGTACGGACTAGCGATGGGCTCAAGCGTATCTTAACTTATGGCTAACTATTTTTTAGACAACTATGAAACTGAGTTTTTGAAACGGTATCCAGTAGAATTCAACCCTGTATTTCACCGATAATATTTAGACGATACATTTGTATTCTTCCGTTCACAGGAAAATATAGATCAAATTTTTAATTGCAATTATAACTGTCACCTAAACATTATATTCACTATGGAAGAAATGAGACACGACCAAATTGTCTTTCCGGATGTTCTACTTAATAGACATAATTTGAAAATTATGACTTCAGTTTATAGAAAACCTTAATTTAAAGGTCTATGTATGAATCATTTTAGGTGAATTTTCAAAGGGAGTAAAAAACTTGCCTTGCCACTTTATTGCATAGAGCGTAATGTTTATCTAGTTCGTATCAGCTTCTCCATGATGAAATAGATTACATTTGCAAAATGTTATCTGAATTAACTACTCCAAATCCCCACTTAAATATGTCGGCAAAAATTTTTGAACAAACATTTTGTCCACCTGTCACTCTCTCAGTAGCAAAACAAAAAGCGTTTGTAGAGCTTCCCTTATTGTGCTATCTGAACTCAGAGATGCGTGAGGAATTCAAGGCTTTAGTACAAACAATTTTAAAGCGGTTGATGTTCACGTGTTTTATTGGAATAGTTTTAAGATATGCTCATTTTTTTCTAATATGAAACGACTAGAAGAATGCCTGACCTGTGGTTGTGTCTACAATTAGTGATTGTTGCACGTGGTTTTATGCTGGAAGTACAACACTAACAATTCATTCGATATAATCAATATTCAAGTATTTTGCTAAGAACGGGCAAACCGTTGACCTCTCCATCTCGTTCAGCAATTTGTAATCGCTGTAATACATCCCACTATCGTTTTAGTAATTCTAACCTTTCAGTCCGCTGTAGCAGTAAAAATGAACTAGACCTCCGATTTTTTGAGTCACTTTACATATTTATGGTAAGACCTCAATCGAACAAGGATCGGAGCTCAGGAGAGTAACACACCTCTCCAACTTCCTAGCATAGCTGCGTGTGTGGGAGCTTATGTGCTGGTGTGTTCGGATGTGTGTGTGTTTGTGTGCGTGGGTGTTTGTATGTGTGTGATAAAATGTAATGTGAAAGATGCAATAATTGAGTTTATAATTTAGTTTTCTAAATACAAAGTCTGTGCTTTTTTCATTTTAGTTTTTAGAGTTTTAAGTTTGCCAACTTGTACCCTCTGCACTTGTTTTTCAGCACTGATGATGGAAACTTAGAATTCAAGAACTTTTGCCGAAATTTTTAATTAAAGATGTTCACAATCATGTTGGTTCTTTTTTTTATTTTAACACATTAAACAAGAATATGAAAAACTGTGCTTGACCCCTGACGAGAAGCCGATACGTCTAGTGATGTACTCGAATAGTGATAAACTTTTGAATTGTTGGTGAAGAAATTTGCTCAAATATGTATTTTCCCCAACACTTACGCCGTAGCCAGAATAAAATATGCTCCATTGCAGAGGTCTAAGTCGAGCGGCATGCATTTGGTATGTTTTACTATGCCAGAAATTTAGAAATATAGGAAAACCATCTACAGTCTGCAAGATTTCATGCTATCGAAGGTTGACTGTGTAATTCATACATCGATACAATATGTTGAAATACGATATCGATAAAAATATATTGAAAATATTGATTCAGATATTTTGAAAATAACCTTCATTAGAAATTTCTCCATCGGAATTGATGATATTTTAAATCCCAAAAACTAAGACCCATCATCGGTGCGGTCGTTAATTTCCCGGATTTAACACACATCGACACGAGGCGGCTATTATNCCCCCCTTCCATTTTAAAGTCGATGTTCTATTTTACTGAATGTATTCGGTTTGAGCCAGTGCTTCATCCCAACCTCATACTCCCCACCTGTGCGCAACGTGTTCCCTCAATCGGAAGACCGTACGTGTGCTCCGAAATTCCAATAATCAATGATGTAATCAGGCAGGCGGTGCCGGCGCGGTGCAGCTGCAGGGGCGTCTAAGAAAATCAGCAAAACTTTAAAAAGCGGCAACGAAAACCTGTTACTGGAGACGAGCATTTTTAACCAATCTGGAGGGCAGGCAGTTCGAATTCTCATTCTCCAATAGAAAATACGCAAGTGATGGAGTGCTATTCATAAGAGTCCCTGCAATGAAGTGAAGGTGATACGAGAAAACTTTCACGGATTTGCCAGACGACTACCGATAGTAGAGGCTACAGCGAATGGAAAGTCAAGCAATATTAGCGATATCCGTTGAAAATTTTCTGATAAAAGTCTACCGAGAGATGTGGAAAACGAAACGATTCTATCTGAAGAATGCAGTTAGTTGTAGACAAATGCTGTAATTTTAGCTGGTACGAGTGTGTAGAAATTTTAAAGTTGTTAAGTGATATTTTTAGATATTATTTTGATATGCTTCTCAAATTATACAGAAAGTTACTTATAATTTTGCATACATTTTAATCCATTTCTATCTATTTATATATCAAATCTAAATGGTTATAAATACACATGCATGTAGCGATCAAGAGCCTAACAATCAGTTAGGTGATCATGCAAGCACGGTGCAGCTGCGTGGGTGAAATGATGCAAACAGCTGTAATAAGACAGGCTGTGCAGGCACTGTACAGCTGCAGGAGCCTCCTAGAAAAGCATTAATATCTTTCAGCCATGATACTGAAAATCTGTGTTGAATACACTGCACATCCAAGCCGAACATTGTCCCGCGCATAAGAAAATTATTTTCGTACGAATAATTACATCGTTTTTGTTCGGTAGTCGACTTAGATTGCATTGAATTCTCCGTCATGATATTCTTATGTGTAGCCCCAGGCATCAATTATTTAATTTCATCGATGCTAAACTACAGATCTATTGGACAATTTATCAATGATTGCAAACAGTAACGGTGCAATACAGTTGAAGAAATGCGTTAATATTAAAGCCAATGTAACTTTGGAGCATTTACAGGAAAACGTACACAATCATTTTATTATCCAATTCTATATCAATGTACTATATCTCGTTATAAAATACGTTGTTATACTACAATTCTCATTGAATGCAGTCGAGTTTTCTACCGCAACTCGTATTCGTTAAACTTTCTAAAATCGGCATCATTTTGTCGGGAAACTTTAATAGTTTCTTATCAAGAAAAAATTTTCAGAACTCACTTTTAGTGCTATACTTGAATTAGATAAGCAAAAATTTACCCTTACCTTAATCTACGCACACTTTCGCGTGCCAAAAAACTTTCATTGTATCATTTTACCTTTCACCCAACCCGTACAATACATATGTAATTCGCTTGGGGTAAAAAACACGCGCGCGTGAAAAATATCAAATAAAAAAGAGGAAAATTTGGTTCTACGAACGAATTCGCTAGGTGCGATTAATTGGCTGCCAACTGGCTGTACGGGGAGCGGTCAGAATACACTGTACTAATTCTATGCATGCATTCACAATGGTATCGAATTGACTGATTTCCAATAACGAGCACTTTTTTGATCAATGAACTTTTCTTCACGCAACAAATGAGGGAAAATTTAGAGACCTGGAAAGTTTTATTCAGAAAGTTAGGATAAGAAACCCTGTAGAAAATAAAATTTTATTTCTAACCTTTGGTCAATTCGAAAGTTGTATTAATAATTACACAAGAGAGGATAGACATTAAAAGGACGTGAAAGTCCACACGAAGGATCAAAACGATTTCTTTCTGGCGACGTGCATATCAGAAATGTTTCAAACTGAGGCATCAGAGTTTAGTTGCCCGCGACGTCCTTCGGGAACTGAACGATAAAAATGAGGAAAGAGCGGTTAAAACTGCATAAAAGTTCGTACTGCGGCCTCGTTCTAAAGCCGCTTTAAAAATTGCTAAAAACAGGACCTTTATTCGTGCTCAAGAGTCGCGCAAGAAATGCGGAAAGTTCGTTTTCAAGGCTGATATTTTTGCCCAAGTGCAGCTCTGTCTGTAAAATGGCAGCCATTGAACCGCTGCATACCACACTGGCTGGTGGGCAGCAGAATTTATCTTTTAAATTTAGTATATTAATGAAACAGAGATTGTGCGAAAGTCAGGTGGGAGCTGCAAAGGACTACAATGTGGTATGATTTTTATCAATAAACTTTATCCTGGTATTTCCATTTTAATTGTCGGATGAACATGATATGACATGAACTACGCCCTGCATGAGGGACTAAATTCTTTTTATACCTTTTTACAAATGCACGTTGGCACCGTGGAAAGATTTCATTGTTTTTCAACGACTTCATACAACGGCAGATTCTCAATAACGTATTCGTTAATATGTTAAATGCTTCCATTCATCATGAACCCAATGTGAATGACATCAACGCCATTCTTGTAATCGTATATGTCAAAGTACATCTTTTGTGCGACATAGGTATTTTACAACCAGCACACGCGAGTGCCATTACCATATTAAAAATAAAATTTATGCCCTTCATTCCATACCGTTTTAATAAGTTTATTTACAGACAAGTTTTTATCAATAGCTAAAGGTTGCAAAACATCATACTGAATATTTGGGCTTGAAGCAATAAAATGCTTCGTAGAACAAAAATGCTCTTAAGGAAACTCGTTGGTTTGAACAAAATGAAATCCGGTAGGCGCTCTCAGCCCCCTCGGCCTGCGCAAGCTGAACCCAGCCCAAACTTTATCTAAGGGCAACCAAGGGCGCCTCCCCTACTTGCCCGCGGGCACACAACTCTTTATGATCAGAACAAAAGGACCAGATCATTAGTGGGGCCGTGAAGAAAATCTTCCATTTGTTTTACGTCATTTCAAAGCGTTCGAGTGCCCGTCGACATCACTGGTGGCTTCGCCTCTCCAAAAACTTGTTTTGTTAGCGTCGTATCATACAAAGCTGTATGGGCGACCACAGTCCGAAGCAAAACCTTATTTTATGGCAAAATTATGAAATTATTAAGTCAGCTATCTTAAAACTGAGAGTCTCGCTTTCGATCGGAATGAAAAGAAATTATTCCCCACGAAAACTGAAGAAAAAAATTCTGAATCTAGGTCAGTGGTATTTTGCACATTGGAAGTTAGGCTTTAGTAAAGCCAGCTCGACGGAACTCTTATCAAACATTTCATGCGAGTTTGAAATACCTACACTTATTCTTAAAACTGAAAAATTTAGGCGTGAGTGACTATGAGTCTCAGGTCCTTCAATTCCTCTCTCTCGCAATAAAAATTTGTTTTTAATTTTTCAAAGCAATAAAAATTGCGTTTTTAATTATTTGGTTGCGGGTGGGGGCTTTAATTTTTAAAAAATCCTCTCTTTACTCCCATAGAGCTTTGGATGATTGCTCAAAAGTGGAACCAGTTCACCAGCTCAATTTTTTAGCGTGATATGATAAAATAGCACTACTATGATTGAACTCTGGATTGATCTATGGATTCAAACAACTTCTCTCTATAACTTGCAATTAACATAGAATAAAAATTATTCACATACTTAAAAATGTGTGTCAAAATTCAGGAACTCTAGAAATTTCTTCTCAGGTATACCAGACTACACCATTTGTAGGGTAATGAGGTCTGCAACCTTTTGGACAAAATGAACACAAAATGTCATTCTGAAGGACGAAAAACTTCACGAATGTTGACCTCTAGCCAACACTGCAAGTCGTTGTCAACACTGTCGTCATTTGTCGATTTAATTACGACTGAGCCAGTGACTGGAATCGAAGAAGTTACCCTCTGTGAGTTAGCCTACGCATTACAGCTAAAGAGCTCGTAATGTGCCATCAACGCAGCCAATCTAGGGCGGGGTGCCTCTAATCAAGAGGTCGATTTCGCGGCCATGACAGTCGGAGCCGTCATGAAGGCGTGGACAGAGCGGCTTTACCTTAATTGAATAAGGTTGTCTCTATGAGAAGACCAGGAAGTAAAAGTGTAGTTTCTGAGTAAAATTATTATATTCCAGAGTATATTACTCGCTTTGGAAATGTTGTAAATTAAAATGAAATCCACTTGACATAAGGTCTGTCGCTGCTTCACTCACTTTGGGTAGATATTACATAATATTGAACGGACTTTCACTCCTAGAACCACTAAATCTCTTTCAAGACGACGATAAGCCGTCGGCTGTCACGGCTTGAAAAGAAGATTCCTGCCTAATGCGTAGAGTTTAGAGCGGTGTAGCAACGTAACAAAAATGTCATGAATCTCAAAATTAGCGTTCTAGTTGAACGGGGAATGAAAATGTCACACAATTTGGACAACCTAACTGTTCCATAAAATGTTTTGTCGCTCAGTTGGATTGCTGGGTGATGCTCTGAGCGTTGCGAACGACAAAGATTATAGCCTTGCGGAACACGGCCAAACTGTACAGAGGCACGCAACGCGCTTTGTTCAGGTATGAAGCATTAGCATTTTCATGCGTACGAAGCTACGCACTAACTTGAATTGCTTTTCTTATTTAATGCAGTAATATTCTTAGCAATATCTTACTAATTTTATAATAAAAATGTCCTATAAGAAAAGCGTGTTAACTGTATTTGTTAGTTTCTACCTCATTTAAATAGGTTTATTTATCTTCAATGATGTTGTTACTAGTGGAATTTCTCAAAGTTTAATTTAAAAATCGAATAGAATTTTTTGTAAATTATTCTAAAAAACTGAGAGCACAATTGTTATGCACGTGTGATTTGTTTCAAATGACTTTGGCTTCTCGAGTTTAAATTTTTTTATAGAAAAAATCACACTATTCGATTGGAGAAATTGCAGTGACCGCGTCTAAGAGGTCCCATAAATCCGTCACATTAACTTATGTGCTCCGTGGGTCTAGATCGAATTTCAGAAGCTTCTCATGCATTTCAGAATTCTCTTTTGGAGCTGGATCAAATCTCCAAGTTGATGGATGAGGTTAGAAGGTTCATCAGACGTTTTAGGCCCTGGCTGCAACAGCCATCTTGGGACTCGTAAAACTTGGAACACGACGCGCTTCTGCGCCTCCCGGTAGATTGCGTCGAAGTGACCCGGCCGGTTGTCGGAGTAACTCATCCCGGCAACATAAAATTCAAAATCCAGCAAGCATAAATTCAAAATCTTGGTTCCATAAATTTCAAAATTCTAGCTCCATAAAATTCAAAATCCTTGCATCATAAAATTGAACTCTTCCAACACAAAAGTGTGGAGTGTCTCTGTTCAAGCTGTGAATAAACAAGCACTATCTCCCGCGCTGACAGAGTGAAAAGTTCATCGTGTCTCGAAAAATGTTCTACGCTAAAGTTCTAGACAGGATCTTTAAATAACACCTGATACATAGAATGTTCTACATACTCAAACCCTTACTCTATGCAATCATTCTTGTAAATTTAATGTATTCTTTCGAAAGAAGAGGCCAGTGAAGTGTTCAGTGTGCATTAATGTTCGCAACGTATTTACTGACCTTCCTGCAAAATTATTTAAACCCAACATTTCACGTAAACATTCATTGAATTGAAATGTACCACTTATCAATTTGCGAGGCTAATTTTTTTTCAAGGAATCAATACTCATCGTCAAATCGGAGGCGTAACTCACTTCATCACAATTATTAAGAACAATAAGAACAATCTAGTGATTCAATAAAATTATGCACGACTGCTGTTTCTTATGCACTGACTTTACAGGAATAAAGAACACATTTCTGAGGAAACAAAATTATTAAATGAAAACGACTTTGTCTTCTCTTCATGCCGGCCTCACCTTCTCGATAATTAATGTTATGTGTAATTAATCGACACCCTCACCTGTGACTATATTTATGGCATAGTATATCCTCCATGCGAAAAATCAAAACTTTCGATTCTTCATGAACAGATATTCTATGAACACAATAGTAGATCCACAAAATATTGTGTCCACAAGTATCTACATACACGCAGTTAGATCTCAGAAACATAGAATTGACACGGTTTTCTATTTAAGTATTACCTTTCCGTGCGTGAAATCTAACAAACGTAACACACAATACCCTCAACATTTCACAGGCCTAAAGCCTTATTCATTTTATAATACGAGGCATCTATTCCTATCGACGCAATACTCTGCAAATGTAATTTTCCTGTCATCCGATATTCAAAAATATTTCAATAAAACGATATTGGGAATCCACGTGTGAAGACATTGCCTTCATTGGCGATTTTAGTGTCGTTTTAGTAGCTCAGTCGACCAAAATTAAAGTAAAACATAAAGAGGGAAATCGGCCAAAACATCGAGTTCCCGTTATGCATTTGTCGCGCAGTTTGGAATTAATTTCCTCGTAGTAAAATTAAATGAAAAAGAGCAAGGCTAGCAGCATACAAAGCATCGTGATTTGACTTTCAAGGTGTTAACATGGAACTCGCCAAGAAGTTATAAAAATTCACAAGCACTGAATATTTGGAAAAACGTATTGTTCTCGCATTCTTACCTGCATTTAACTGTGTAAATTTTATTACACTCTATTCAGTCAACTTAAAGGTGGAGTATACCCACAGAAATGTAATTCCTAAATCATAAAACGCACACTACGAACTCGCAAAAAAACTGTGAAAGTAAAACAACACATTAATTGTGCATTTAGCTATACATAGCGTACACTAAACCTGTGTTTCGACCATCTTTTTTGCCTGCTATGGGCTCCAGAACGCAGAGTTCCAGAGAAGTATTCCTGCCAGTCACGTGTAAAACTTGCCTGTCAACGCCAGTGGAATGCGAGTCATCTTGGCTATTGTTGAACGAGAGGCGGACTTCTAAATTAACTTGTCCTTCAGAATTTTGATAACTTTGCGACGAAGCAGGCGTACGTACTCACATGTCTGAAGAATTGGATGATATAAGTTTTGAATAGTTTTCTAGCATTCGTTAGGAAGAAGTGACTTGCATTACGGATTGACTCGCGGTCCTTTCGGGCAAGTCTCAGAAAGCTGAAGGGACGACGTCCGTAACTTTTACAGGACGGTGTCAAGTCTGCAGCCAATGGCCAGGACAAAATGTAGTCATTGTTCCTTTTAAAAAAGGACAAGAGTTTAAAATTCCCAGAACATGCTTTGGTGTCACTTTATGCAATGCGAGCTTAGGATGAAGCTCTAGGAATTGTGTTCAAACTAAAACTGTCACGCTAAATTTGTTACTTCGATAGGGATAATGAGCTTACACTTGCATACGCAAGAACTAAAGTAAAAAATAGGCGTGCGACTGTTTTTTTAGTATCAGCTGAAATTTTTTCCTTTTTCTCCTACACTCCGCGGAGTGTTCTCCCGCGGAAATGGCAGCTGTTGCCACGTCTCAACACATTTCACAATTTTTGTCAGAGAGAAACGTAGGAGACAGAAACGTCGACCATCAACGCCTAATGTCACTTCTTTTTTGCTAACGAAACGCTGCAATTACAGGTGGAAGCTGTAACTCAATTTAAATTTCAAGAATTCAGTTGCAGTTTAAAATAGGCATTGACTCATCAGTTACATTCATAAAATTTCTCGCACTTACTCTGACTGGAAAGAATGTACTATCCTATAAGTTACACAAAAAACTGTTCGCATGTACAGTACGAGTAAATTTACTTCAAACGGCTCATAGTTCAGAGCCCAGCACAAATAGCAGTGATAGTTTAAGCTCTAATTTTGTCAATTTGGAACACATTTTACTTAAAGGCGTACATATATTGGAATAATAAATCTGAGAGCACTTTCAACCAAAATTGCAGAACAGAAAATATCAACGTTTGTTTGAAATATTCATAATGTTGAATGCGATCTTTGTGTGTAGTTTTCCAAATGCCACGGCGCATAAAACGAGTTTCCAAACGCGGGCTTCTGCAGCCTCGGGCTAGACTGGCTTGAATCTTTGGACCACAGTTGTGCAGACCACACCTTGGCTCAAGGGATTTGGAGTGGTTTAAAATCGACCATGTGTACATCAGGACATTTGTAGACTCAATGCCGCGCAGAAGTACAGATATTGTTCCTGCTTTTAAACGTCCTGCATTATATTCAAGCAAATGACTGATTTTTTCTTCAAAGAGCTATCCCGAAAGGTTCGTTAAAACCAAAAAATCCTTTACCAGAAGAAAATATTCGCATACATATTGTTACGTAAAGAAAAGACATGAGAAATCGTTGCGTGAGGTGAGCAGAATATACTCACAAAAATCCGGCGATATCATAATCAAACATCACGATATCCCTTCACAAACTCCAACCTAAATACTTAACTACGATGCCCCGACTGCGTGCTGCTTGTGCCCCAGCCAGGACGTGTCGAGAGTAACCCTCGGTCACTGGGAAAAGAAAGTTACTCGAATATTTCAAGTCATGGCTTTTTCAATCTTAAGTCTCAAAGGAATGATCATTGTACAACTCCATTACAGCCTTGAAGAATTGACATCAAGAATTTGAGACTCGGAAATTCATTTTTAGTAGACGTTTTCGCCCAGAGTACTACTATCACAGGGGGAAGACAAAAAATTTAGTTTCAAATATCGTCCTTAAGTTATGTAAGCCCTTTATTTACATTTTAAAAAGTAACCTGTGCAAGAAAAATCATGTACCTGAATGCACAGGGGCACTTGTAAGTCTAAAGTTGGGCCATATTCCTCCTTTATGCACAACTCACGTGTAAAGATTTAATATACGACATTCGTCACTCAGTTCATCATACAAAAGCTCTCCTCGGTAGCGACCAAAGCTGGTCAACGTTGCGAAAGGAAGGACTTTGAGCGGCGTATAAAAAAAGTAACGATACAAAATATCCTGAAGTTTGCCTTGAACCTCGGGTCATCGTGTAAAAGTGCACGGAGTGGCACCAGGGACGAGAGCGATCTCGACTCAAAAGCTTGACTCTGCGGAGTGCATCTCGCTGACTGGGGCTGGAAGCCACACAGGGATACCTTGTAAATGAGGTCGTCTAAAGGGAGTGCATTATCGGAGGTGTTAATCTAATTGACTCAAAGTAGTGAATGTAAATCTAAGCACGGTAGTCATGTTTTACTTTAAACTTTGTTGTCGTCTTAACCTGAGGATATTAAGTGAGATTTCAGTGTCAGAGTCATTATCGAGGTAATGTGAAGTATGTTTTCCTGTACTGGCATTAAATTGAAATATTTTTGCATGAAAAATTGATATCAAACTGCAAATAATGTTCAATACCGAATGGCGTCTTCAAGTATGACTGATGAAGAGCAGGAAAAAACGATCCCTTCACGCTCAACGTATTAGTTTTGTTCCCTCAACAAGTTCAAATTAATCATCATCAATTTCAACTTTGGATTGAAACCTTATAAAGTATTTCCAAAGGTGCCTACATCACTTGCAGTACCCTGTGGCACTGAACTCCCTCTAAATCTGGTCGAGCGCTTCCGGCAAAAACTCGCCTCAAATATCCAAAGCTGAACCAACTCCAGAGCGCCAAACTTTGCCGTGGCCACAAACTTGGCTGGAGCCGGCGGCACGAACGCGGCGTAGGCAGAGCAGGCACCCTCGATTGCGGTCATTGTTGCCTGTCATCTGCTGCACTCTTCTACGTTTGAGGCGCTTTCCAGCGATGATGAACTCGTTATCGGTAAGCAATATACGTATTTGTCAGCCATATTTGTTCAGTGAAAAACCTCAGAGCTTCATATTGCTCATTCTGTTAACTAGCCGCTATTGCTCGTTCTCTTTATTTGTTTGTTGTTCATTTATCATAGCGTAGTTAAAAGGAGTAATTGCTTATGTCATTGTATCCTGCTATAGTTTATTCTGTTTTGATTTACGCTCTGGCGTGTATCAAAGAGAAATTGTTGATGGTTGCAATCATTTTACAGATGCGTATCAAGTTCTAAGCTTGATAACTCTTTACAAAGTTCGATCGTGAAAAACAAGAAACGAACGATAATATCTTAAACACAGAAACGCGGTCATTTTAGTCAGTTTTTACACCATTTAGAAAATTTAGTCACTATTACAACCTTGTGTTGCCATATTTGTTATATAGCAATTTTATTTCGAATGTCTTAAATACCTAACCTATTTTAAAACGATCTTTTTATATTAAATATTCTATTTGGTGGCTAGTTTGTGAGATTCTTCACTTTTAAATGTACATCACATTACATAACTTTTCAATCCCCCTCTTTAATGAATTTATATTGAATTTAATCGTTCATTGACGAAATTCATATTTACCGTCAAGTCTCTTGGGCAAGAAACAAAAATTTTCATTCCCGTTTGTTTATTGCTTTCCTAAACCCAATGCTTGTTTACTTCAGGTGAAATCTGTGAGATACCTCATCAGTTGTGTAATGGTTTTTGCTGAGAGTTGTAGCGTTCCATTGGATAGAGGGGCTCACGCTTAAACGAATATTGACCGATACACCTGAGTGTGGCAACCAACGCTCGTCAGCTCAGCACTTCAGCGGCGAAGTGCGAGTGAGGGTGTGCGTGGTAATGTGATCCTGTGTGGAATCAGTGCTTCCGGTTTTCTCCAGAATAAGAATGATTTTAGCTTAATAGATTTTTTGTGTACGAATTTTGAAGTACATTGATGTGCTCTCCCCATATATAAAACGAGCCATATTGACGTGTAATAGTTTTAATGAAAGACTTTATTCACATAGATTGCACTGGCACTGAAACTTTAAAATCTTTAATGTTTTTATTTCACTTCATTTTAATTCGCAGTCCATTGTGCAATCATTGATGTTATGGGAAAGTAAAAAATTCGTGAGAAATGCCGTATACTTTAGCTATGTATATCCCAGTTGGTTTAATGATGCAATATTAGCTGGTTCCGCGGTAATGCTACAGTTACTCTCTCTAGCAGAGTAAATTATTATACTAAAAGTATTTTAAAACATCTACTAAGCGCAATCTGAAAATGTGGTGGAAAATATTTGAAAACATACTCATTAAAAACTAAAAAAAACAGCAAATACCAAGGGAAAACCTGTTATTCAGTGTTTTGGGAAGTATTTAAGTTAGTTGTAATAAAAAGGTCAACTTCTGGGCTTTATTGTAATTCATTTTAATTGGGTAAAAGAGTTATTACTGATACAATATGCAACCATACCCTAGATACTGAAACGAACTCAAATTTATAATTGACTAGTAGACGCACCCCGCCAGAAATGGCGAGACAGACAAGTGATGTTAAATTCTTACGAAACCTTCATATTTACGGTAACTCTGACATGAAATGATGGTATTTTCAGTATCACTGATACAAACGACCTTATCTGACAGTTTCGCTATTAGTTTAGGAATACGGACCAGGGAATTTTCTACTATCTAAATCCTTCAGAACGTGACAGACAGACCAACCAAGCAAACAACAACTGTGAAATAGTATTTAGCGGATTTTTAATTTTTCCTTTCAAATCATTGATGGAAGGCGTGCCACGGAGCCAACGGAAAACACAAACGTGCTGACACAAAGATAGATTAGATGAATCAGTGGAAATACTATGGATTTTACGTCCTAAAAAACGAAAGAAATGAATTGTGGTCGCTCATATACCATTGTCCCGATTTTTGGTGGCCTTTGTAAGAGATATGTATCTTTTTTCCCTCGTCGACAAAGGCCTTTCTTCTTTCCCTATTTCTGGCTCTGTCTTCTTTATTCACATTCTCCCTTATTTGTGCTGTCATGTTTCTTCTTCTCCTATGCTTCATTCTCTCTCTATTTTGAATTATAATGGTTAGGCTTCCTGCTGGCGTTAAAAGCTTCCGTCTGTGTTTTTGTGTTTCTAAATTGCTACTTTTCTTGTGTTTCTTTTGTCTTTTCCATGTATCTCCAGTCGATGCTAATGATTAAGTAAATTTTAATTAGTAAGAAATCTTTTATTTTCAAAGTTTTCATTCATAAGGAAAATTGTGGCTGATGCGCTTCGCCGTACCCTAGGTGTGGACATGTGCTAAAATTCGATGTTAATCTTACGTACTGAGAATTTTTCATCATTTAATTTCCGATCCTTTTAATCGTCATTGAATATGACAAGAGTTGTAAAAGCTTTTTCAATTTTTCTAGAAATACATTTATGTTCATTACAAAGTTTAAAAATAATGATTCATGAGTAAAAATATGCTTACGCTTGGTAGAAAAACTTTGGCATTCTACGGTGGCCACCATCAGGTACGGGGTCTGCAAAAATGAGAGCAAAATACAATAATCAAAATGAATAAGCTGCAAAATAAATAAATAAAATAGCATGCATCATTGTCTCATTGTATAAAAGTAAGAAGTTACTATCGCTGGACCAGCAGATCCCGGAGGGATGCAGTCGGTCGGTTGACGATACTGAGATAGTCTGGGTGAGCGTGGCCGTTTTCACCGAACAGATTAACTATCAAATTGCCAAAACCGTAACCTGGAAACAATAGGTTTCTATATCGAACTGCATTACCTGAGAACGTATAAAAAAGATTCGGTATTCCTAACCATTATCGTGTCACATCATATTCAACCAATCGATTCATCAAAGCTAACAGCAGTACCACAAACCTGGAAAACTATCAACATTCTTCAGCGCCAGTCCCAAAGCGCGAGATTTCCATCGCGTAGGCGTAGTCTACGAGTTCCAAAGCCGACATGCAGGCTTCCAGGCCGCATCCATACGAAGGATGCACCTCTTGCGTGCTGGAGGAAAGAGCCAAGCAGCACCGTTATTCTTCAAGTAGCACATGGCGTGTTCACGTATTTCAGAGACGACCACCAAATGGATTTCCCCGCCTAATTGAACTCATTCTTCTCGGTCTTTAATACAATTCATGCGAATTCGGGTACATCATAAAAAATGGCAGCAGCGCAAGATATGAGAATGCAAGAACCGAATGTAAAAATAGAGCACAACGAACTTCCCAATTTCCTAAATCTGTTCAGCTAATACGGCCACGCCCACCCAGACCACTTGAGCATCGTCGACTGATCGACTGCGTCTCTCAGGATTTATTTTTACCTGTTCCAGTGGCTCCAACGTTTTGCTTTTGAACAATGATGTAATTTACGTCTCTTTATTTTGTAACTCCAGCATTTTGCTAAGGTATTTTGCTTTCATATTTGCAAATCGTATACCTGATGAGGACCACAGTAGACTGTAAAAATGTTGATTTTTATACTTAAAGTGCGGATATTCTTACTCAATATTCATTCTTTTTAAAGTTATTGATAAACACAAATATATTTTCAAAGAAGTGGAGGAAATTTTTAAAGCTCGTCTTACCTAATTAATGAAAAGTGGGCGGCACGAAGAAAGAAAGATGCAAGTGTAGTAAAATGTATTGATGCATCATCATATTGTCCCATAACATAGGAAAAAGTATCATATATATACATGTATATTACGATATTCTTTCATGTCTATATATGACACACATTTCAGTTTTGAGAATGTTTTTGACAAACCAATAATACACACAAAAATTCAAAAATATGACGTATTAGCTAACTTGAAGTATAAAAAGCTGCAATATTACAATTGAACCAGAGGTATGCAGAAACAAATAAAAATGTTATTTTAGTTCAATTCGATCTGAAATCAACTATTAACTGCACACTGCTGGAAGTCAGTACGGTTCGTGCGTCCCACATTTTTTAACATTCTCGCATCAAATGTTGCCCCACAGGGAAATCTTTATGTAAACTTATCTCTGAGATCAATGACGCTTGCCATGCGTACATTGTTCGAAAGCTCAAAAAATTTGAAGTACTGAGGTCGCGCCAATTCCTTACGGCTGTGAGTGTACCCCAAAATGTTCCGTTTAGTACAACAGGGTCGCTCCAGTTCATTTCCTGTAATTACGGAAGTAATTATGACTTACATTAAAACTTTTTTTGTCGATTTATAGGCTCCTATCAAATGCCCTGAGGAGCGACAAAGAACAACATTGCTTCCCTATGACTTTGGTCTTCTTTCAAGACTTCGGCGCTCACTATTGCAAGTTCACAAGTTGATGTTCAAACTTCGCTCGTGAACTTGCTGTTGCTGTCGCTCGGGAACGTTCGCAGTAACTGAAACTGATTACCATTCGGGCGTTCGACGGACAGACGGTTCCAGACCTTTCAATTGAAATTTGACGAAACTGCAGTTCAGAAATTGGGCAAAAGCAAACTCGAAAACAGCGTGAGATGCTTTGAAACATATAAATTTAGCTGGTATTCTTAATACACTCACATTTTTTATCTGTATGTCATGTTAATATATACATGTACACACAATATGTATGTATTTAAAATGACGAATTTATGATCCATCCTCTTATTTCAAACTGGTGTGTAGAAGCACTTTCGGGACGCCTTCCTGTGAGAAAAGTAAAGCTACAGGGTGAAGAAAATACAAGTAAGAAAACAAATAAAAGCGAATAACTTATAAACTAAATATTTTATTTGGTAGAAAACATGTACACTGATATATAGAAATTCCAATGAAAAGTAAACCTCAAGATATATTTTCAATGTAACCCCCATTCTCAACATTGTCAGCCTCAAGTCTGCCCCAGAATTCTTAGAGGCGGCATCAAAAATTTCCTTTGGAATTTCTTTCCATGCTCTGAGTGCGGAGGTCCTTTGAATAATCGACACCGTGGTGAGCTTTTGAACAAGCTCTCACATCAAGAGTAAGCCAGGTAGAAAACTTGATGACATTAACATCAATCCAAAGTACATCCAAGTCCATTGGATATGAACGAGAAGCTCGGGAGATGATCTCTGCACCAGGTTTGTGTGACACTTGCAATATGTGGGTGAAGGCTGGTGGGTGAGGG
>VOMN01113277.1:0-26953 GCA_014899125.1 Orchestia grillus | reverse complement strand
CCATTAACATGTGAAGGCACTCGTGCAGTGCGTCTCTGTTCTACATCATGCGGGTCGCGGCCGACTCCCAGGAGAGCCCCATGGTGACGTCAGCAGCTCGCCAGCAGATTGTGTCGCTCATGATCAACGCCATGGAGAGGTTCCCTCACGACAACATCCTCATGAGGAACGGCTGCCTCATGATCAGTCAACTTAAAGTGCCTCAGCAAGTTGTAAGTTGGAGCGGTTCGCAGTGTTCTTTTCTTACGTTTACCTATCTCAATTTGAATTTTTGAACGTTTTGTCGTTGTTGAAATTATGTTTTCACTTTGTTTTTGGTTCTTTAGTAGCCCCCTAGTTGTTTAGAGGGAGCAGTTTGCAATGGAATTGCCATTGTTTCGTTGTGGGGAACCATGACGATGTTACTGTATAGGCATCTTTGTTGCTCAACTCAACGGTCTTTTTGCTCTAAAAAGTAGTTATGTATCATGCGACCAATTCATCAGAAACTGTTGTTCCACACCGCTTTGCTACAGCTTGTGCTTTAAACCCTCTCTGAATGTGCGATTTCAGTGGGGATAGCTTTGAACTATAATACCTTAGGGCTGATAGCAGTACCGTGACTTTGTAAGCTCTTGTTCAGTATTACGCTACTATTTCACAGGTATTTCTCTCATGTTGATATTTACCTCCACGTGCTTCAGGGGACATAGAATAGGCAATAGGGTAAGATTTCTCTAACGTATACTATGGAGACTGGCCGACCCCAGGAGGCCACTGTTATGTTACCCTAGCTCTAACTAGACCTTCGGGACTTCTATCTTTCGTGCCTACTTCGCTTCTTTCCATTTTCATGCTTTCTCCACTGATCATTGTTTATTTTTTATTTCTCTTCCTTCTCAAGTTGCTGTTTCTGTGCACAGGGAATCTTGTGTGGGAACACATCTGTGTTTAGATTCCACGTTTTCTACAGACCATGTTAAATGATTCCTTCTGTTCGCTATATTGAGATCGCTTTTGGTGTGGCTGGGGAGCCTTAAGGCCCCTCCACACTATCGAACTCTCCGTCAATCACGAGCACACCAAAATCCAAACAAAAACAAACTCTTCTCTATCGTGTGCAGACTGCTTTCGGCCGCATGAAGTTATACGAGTGCAGAATGTAAACATACAACACTCGCATGACAATGTTAAGCTATTATCAAATGAATAAATTACGAGAATAATCGTTTTCCCTAAAATCAATTGTATATTAGATTTAGAGTCATAGTACACTAATGTCAAATATAAAGTACAATCAAGTCTATTTAGCAAAACAAATAGCGACGAGCATAGATGAAAAACAAGTTTTTGTTGATCGATTAAATATGAGTTTACGAGCCAGAACACATAAATAAGCGACTGTTCGCCGTTTCTACGAAGGCTAGTATATGGAGTTTTCCAACCCGTTGGAAAACGTAAGCATCTGAAATCTTCCAGAGCGCAAGAAGTGTTCGAGGTCAGCGAGAGTTGAAAAACGCGAAATTAGCTCCAAAGATTAATAGTGTGGACGGGCTTCTAAACTATCAACTAATGAAATGATAATTTATCCTACACATATAATTTTTCTTCGCTCTATAGTTTGATTACTGGTTGGTTTTGTAATCGTATAATTCCGGCAAGCAGCTCAGGCGAGCACAAATGTAACAAACAACTCTACCACAATTCAAGTTATTTTCCATCATAACCTATTTTCTTCGTCGAAAGGAAGAGTCTAGCCGAAGCCTCGGTAGTAATGCATCTCCCAAATAAAAATCATTCACTTCTACCGCTCAGGTGTTCGAGTACGAGCGCCTTGTGTCACTGTTGCTGGTGGTGATCCGCCACCGCGGCAACGTGAGCAACTCGAACAGCAACACGGAGCGGGACATGGCAGACTTTGTGTGTCGCCTCGGCATCTACCTCCTGAACAGCCTCGCGTGCCAAGTAGAGGGCTTGCACCGACAGCTCGTTGGTGATCTGGGAGCTGTAGAGGTAATTGTCTTCATTAGCTGTACCCAAGACGGGTACTGGTCTGTTTGGAATGTAAGGTAAGAAGTTATGCAAATTATCTTGGGTCTTTTTAGCTGTCTTTGTGGAGGACCTCATGCGATTGAAAGCTGTTGGAGAATATCAGTGTTGAACATTTTCTTCAGCAGTAAATTGCTGTTTTATTTTCTTTCTTGGAACGCTTTGTTTAATTTCGTATAATATGTAATTTTCATCCTAATGAATATCATCAGTTTAGTAAGAGAGATGCTGCACGTACCGCTGGTCTTAATTTCGCCTCTATTCAATTCTTCTTGTTCCTTTTTTTCTTTTATTTTTCAACCTGCACCTGCAGAGAAGGTCTGGGAGCACGCTCACGCAATGAGCGAAATGAGTAACGTCTCCAGAAAATATTTTACTATTTCAAATTTTTTTCTCTTGGACTACCTTTTGAAACGTCGCCACTGAGAGCTAGCTCTAGGCATACTCCGGATAGTCTGTAACGTTGTTGTGGATTGAGCTTGTGGTTGCACATACACAATTATTTCAAAAATGGGTCTGCAAATTCAGCTCTCTTTTGCTTCAGCTTTTTGCATCCTCTTCTCTGCTGTTTTATTTCCGTCAAGATGTAATCATATTCGTCAGGGCGTTGGTTTAATTCGGTCGCGTCCCATTTATTTTTTTACGAATAGAAGTGATGCAAGGCAATACTTGCAGACGATGCTGGGCCTCATCAGAGACAAGCTGCGCACCAAGACCCACGACGACATGCTCGAGTTGGCTTGGAGCGTCATGTGGAACGTGACCGATGAGACGCCCCGCAACTGTCAGCGCTTCCTTGACGGCAGCGGCATGAGCTACTTCACAGAGTGCCTACAGGTCCGCTGCCTGGACATAGCTTTCTAAAGTTGCACTCATTGATCTAATCTTGTTTGTCTACTTCATAGTTAATTGTATAGTAGCAATGGTGGAACTTGCTTGCTCTTACATGCTGGTGTAGTGTACATCTATTTCTCAATTATTTATGGTTCTATTCAAAAGGAAAATTTTACTCGAGTATGCACAGGAAACCATACGGAGAATTTCATATTGGCCGTTTGACTTCGTTCGTGGTATTTGCTGGTTAAGAGTTCAAGCTTCTAAGTAAATCTTTAATAAACTTTAATTCCAGCTTTCGGTTTTGCCTGTTTGACTCGGTATACAGTACTTTGATCGTTTGAAATTTTTTTAAGTTTGATGGTTTGTTTAGATGTTATGCCGTGTGCATTTGATTTTCTTCTCCCTCTGGGGGCATGGGGTTGGCAATAGGGATAGGTCAGTTAGGTTTGTCTGTCCTATGCTACGAGAACTGGTAACCTCAGGTGAACACTATTTGGTACCTCAGTTGTAGATATGTTTTTGGGACTTTTGGACTCCTATCTTTCGTGCCTCTTTTGTTTCGTTTAATTTTCGTACCTACTTCGATATCTCTTCTTTTTCTTTTCTTACTCTTCCTTCTTAACTTGCTGTTTCTATGCGTTGGGAATTCGATGTGGGGACACACCTGTGCACGACTTACACGTTTTCTACACTCCATACTAAATTGTCCTTTCTTCTCTGCACTCTCTTTGGATTACATTTCATGTGAATAGGGAGCTTTAAACTAATCAATAATAATTATAATCAATTAGGTTTTCTTGTGAACTTTTAGTGAGGGTTGTCCTACTTGTTACGCTCTAGATTTTGAATTACTTTCTTGTGCTTTTAAGTGTGCGAAATGGCCCAGCCATTGTTGAGAGTCGTCTGATAACTTCTCAGTTCCCTTTAGAGAACTCGAAAGATTTTCATAAATTTGAAGCTGTGCTTAGCTCGATACGCTGTTCTGCCGTATTCGCGACGCTTTCATCACGAAAAAATTACCGCTTCTATTTAGCAGAGCTCAAATGCATTATTTCGATATACAAGGTGTTTCTGTGACACCAAACAATGGAGCTGTGTTAGGTGTCGACGGGTGACAACTTACCGGTGGTGGCAGTTAACTCTCCGTTTTGCTCAACATCGGTTCGAATGGACCTCGTCCTAAATGAACGTCTTATTCGTTAATTTGGCGATATTCGTTATAAAGAGGGTATAATTAGTGCGCTAAGTTTCTGATTTTGTGTCACGTCAAGCCTATTTTACGTTCAGTTTTTTCTTCATACAAATATTCATGTCATCAATATGCAGATACATAACTTTTCTTCCTTACAGCTCTAGAGATAAAATATTGTCTTCTTTAAAGAGCTAGTTGGATTTAGATATTTTATCTCTTTTTGTCCCGCCCGTCGAAGTCAGGCGCACTACTCCCATCTCAAGCTTCGATAAAAATAAGAAAGTAATTACAATAATTCCAACTCGTCTTTGTTGCGTAAGAAAACTTTTGTGTGCTACGAATAATTGAGTTGGTAAAAATTAGAAAAGAGATAAATGATTACTTTTTGGTGTCGATGCAGTTACAAACAAATTGAATGTCGGTTTAGTTGTATGCTGTTCATATAAACGAGATTATGATTGAGGTAAAACCCTAGAGTTTTGAGAAAAATTTTTTAACTTCACTTTCTTTATGCATGTATGAGTGCATGACCAGACGAATGAGCTGCACGAGCTCCTACTTTTTGCACCGCACTCATAGTGAGCAGTGATATATACATGAATTGCTGATGGTGTAATACAAAAGATTGATTAATATCCTGAATTGACAGACATTCAAGGAGCACGAAGACCTTCTACGGAACATGATGGGCCTTCTGGGAAACGTTGCGGAAGTGAAATATCTGCGATCGAGGCTTCTGACACCAGAGCTCATTGCTACATTCACCGACCTCCTGAAGAGCAGCTCGGGAGGCATAGAGGTAAACTCGTGAATATCTGTGTGCAGTTTACCATTGTATTTCCATCGTTATTGCGCTCCAAGAAAGTTTAGAGTCTCATTTGAGTAGTTTATATCCTCCTTCCGTGCAGTTATTCGTCGTCTTTCACTTGTTTTTTTACCGAAGTGTTCAGTATTGAAAGCTGTATGACGTTGATTTATCTCTTCAGTCAGATCTTTAATAATGCACGTGTTTTTAAAAGTATAAATTCTGGTCATGTCCTCAACTTAGGTATTTTACTTTACTGTTGAAGTTCTGCAGGAAAAACTTTGAACAACCTGATTGATGAATGACAGCATATGTACACACATGGTAGTACTGTTTTAATTTTCGAGAATTGAAAACTTTTGTGGTACTTGAAGCAAAACAAGCGGCCGCATAAATATCCGTGGTGCACTATTCCTATTGTTATGACCTACGAATTTGACGTATTTTTTGGAGCTAGAAAAAGCTCAATGTAGCAAAGTTGCGATAGACCATCTCAAAAGTACTTGTCTGTTGATGTGCAAAGCATTTCCAGTTTTTCAGACATCCATGTACGGCTCTACTCCAAGTCTCCCGTACAAATTTAGCAGTCGCTTTGAATGCTAGGCAGTGATGGCCCATTGATGATCGATTAGGTGATATGAACGTACATACTGTGGCCTGATTCTTGGTGATAGTATAGTGAACTCCCCATTTTTTCTGGGAGAGGCCACTTTCTTCGTGTGTTTATCTTTCACCAATTATGGTCGCATTAAGTCATTGACCTCACTTCGATACGTCATTCATGTCACGTCACGTGTCTCCATGTCACGTTTTATCATACCTGAAAATTTTAAGGCTCATTTCATACTCTTACTACGCTCATTCCTGAAGCACCTCATCACGTCTGTCTTAATACTAACTTTTATATTCAGTCTCTAAGCTTTGTAATTTGTTTTTCGTTGGTTAAGCTTTCAAAGCTGCATCATTACTAAAAAATTGCTAAATTAGCGAACTTGCATTACATGATGGTCAAAAAAAGTGTGCATTCTCTGTGAAAATATTTCTTGATTTACCAGACCTTGTATAATCGTACAATAAGCTCTGTTTATGAAAGAACTGTTCAATCATTATTGCAAGAGATGAGCTTGGAATAGCCATTCTGTGACGCAATTTCAAAAGTGCAGGATTTCATTGATAAGACGCTGTTAACGTTTGTGCCCGTTTAACGTCATAAATGTATTTTTCGTATCATACAGTGATTGCCCGGTACCTATAGTATGGGATTTTCACCGCAATTCAATACTTAATCCTGACCTCAACGGAGCCCCACATCTCCACACAGGAGATTTAAAGATAAAACGTATTCAAACTTCATTTGAGATTAAATGAACATTATCACCCTCCTTACACCAGCTGGTTCGAGCGACACAAGAAACGGCTTAGTCCTCAAGGCTAACTATTGTTCACTCGAACCATGATACAGTTGGAACTCATCAAATAATGCCGAGGGCATAAGAGTGCAATTCAAAGTTGCTAGGCTCGAAAGGCTTCAAGGGAAAATAAAAATAGACCTTGGTCACTAATAATAACAGATTTAATGCTAGAAGGTAAAGATTAATTTTGAATTCCCAATGAAAGGTAGTAGACGTCACCCTAACCCTTTACGAATTACCCTGAGAAGGCCGGCAGTGCGTTCACACAGTTTGTGTAACTGACAGTGACCGTATGAATGCAACAGCCACGGCCATAAGGTATCTCGCCATAGTTCGTTAAGGAGTTGAACAAGACCTGAAAGCTGAAAGAGCAATAACACATGCAACACAGCTCAGAGGCTTCAATTTACAACGAAGGTTCAAAGATGAGTTAATTTTAAGTTACAACGAAGTATAAGGAAGAAGAACCTATTTTAAAGTCAAATTAAACAAAGAGCAGGAGAGCAGAATCAACAAACATGCAGAGGTACGAGAAGCCAAAATCACTGGCTTGAACAAGTTCACATCAAGTATGAGGCGCTGCCGTGGATAGACCTCTGCTGCCAACTGAACTAAATTCAGCAGAAGACGCACAGAAGCAGGAGCGATAGAATATTCACTCAAGGGCGAGGGCAATAAAAGCGAATTCACTTTGTTAGCAACTATCACAGTCCGACGTCTCCACCAACATCCCTTCTTCTGATGACTAATTAAACTTTGAAGACTGATTTAAACTCCGCATGATCATGATGGCTTGGTCAGGAATGTAAAAGGTGGAAATAGAGAAGTTTCCACAAAATGCAAAAGTGTTGAAACAATCGACACTCAGAAGGACGTGTGTGGAGCTCATAATTACTATCCGCAGGTGAGCTACAACGCTGCCGGCGTGCTGAGCCACCTGGCCAGCGACGGACCTGAGGCTTGGACGATCGACAACCCCAGCAGGAACGACGTGCTCTGCGCCCTTACTACTGCCATCGAAAAGTGGAACATCAAAGTTCGCCGCAATATTAACTACAGGCGAGTTTCAGATCCCCATAGCATTAGCTTATTCTCCCACCTGCTTTGCTGAAGTGAAAGACTTTATCAGTAAATAATATGCGCTCTGGCAAACCAGTAACTGAAACCTGCCGGTACTAGCATCAGCTAAAAGCTTCAGATCTACAGGGTGTCCCATAATGTATTACTCTCTTTCACAATATGTTTGAAGGATTAGAATGGCGACCAGAATACCTAAATTTTTGCAGTTCTCTCGACGTAAGTCTCATATACGCGACTTTTTGTTTGTTCGCCTGTAAACAAGAATTCAATCATAATTACTTTATAAACAGGGCCTCATCAAATTGTTCTCTTCAAAACTGTTGGAGTGATCACACACATAAAAGAGCTAAATTTATCTAGTAAAATTGCGTACGGTTTGTTGAAACGATTTGCAGATACAGGCACGACCTCCAGTAGGCCTATCCCTGGTCCAAAACGTTCTGTTCGTGCTGAAAGGGTTGTGGAAGTGGTCAAGAAGAGTAGTGCGAAATCTTTGTAACGCATGAGAAAAATGGCAAAATAGCTCGATATTTTAGGCTCATCTAAATACAGGATATTTCCTCTTGTAACGATGAAATTATGAAAGCGCTGATGCATGTAATTTTGTACGAAAAATTAACTGCTGCCTTATGTACGTGTGCAATTAGGCTGAATCTAGCTTTTTACGATAAACTAATGGTATCCTAAGAAAAAAGGACCATATGGTCGTCTGGAACATTAAAGGATCAAACATAACGTAGTGTTGATTGCATGCAAAAAGCAACGCAGTTATTTTTAGCAGCTTCCAAGAAGAAATGGCATGAGAGGCGCATGCTGACCGAGATCCAGCAGATTGTCAACACTCTCTTCATCTGGTCTGACGAAAAGATCTTCACAGGAGAGGCCATTCTGAGCTTGCTGAATGATAGACTTTATGCCCGTGATACAGGGCACTTGCCTGTCGGTAGTCGCACCCATTTTCGTCGGATCAACCAGCGGGAGTCTTCTATCTTCCTTAGTTGTACTCCATGCCCCAAAAAGCAGCGTTTCATCATCGTATCGACATTCCTTGATATTTCAGATCATTTGAGCCAATCCTGCGCCTACTGTCAGTAAAGCACACGTCGCAGTGTCAACACTGGGCTGCCTGGGCGCTGGCCAACCTCACGCGAGTGTACCGTGAGTTTGTGTGCTGGAGCTAGTCATTTGTGGTGAATTTTTCGAGTACTCAGCATGCCACGGCCTCTCAGTGCGGTATTGGTTTGTATGAACGCTCGAGAGTCTCGAAAAGCAATTGTTATAACTAGAAATCGAGTCCTGATACGTTCAAACTTACGAGATCATATTCAGGTGTCAATGCTTTCATTCAGCATTTCAACGTTGGTTGCCTAGTTTAGCTATGCCTAAGATTCATGAATGATTAATTTATTCTTATCATTTGATGATGCTGAAGATCTTAATAATATCGTTGGGCATTATTCCTGAACGCTGCTGAGAAAAGAGTGCAATATATCATTTCGTTGTATTTTGAAAAAAATTTGCGTTGCTTTCCTATATACATACATACTACTAACCCTTATTTTAAGTTCATTTCTTACTTGTAAAAAATTGAGTTCTAAGTAATGTGTGACGTTCTTGAAGATGAATCTTGTGTGTTGCAGCTGACAAGTACTGCAACCTGGTGGTGGCTGAAGGAGGCCTGGAAATTCTAGAAAAAGTAGTCGCTTCAGAGACTGATGTGCCGCACATTAGGCAGCTCGCCAAGACGGTTATCGCGCACTGTGATGCTTACCAGGTAATACGAAGCTGTATCTACGAGTTATTTAGTTTGCTTCAATATCAGATAACTTGTGGACATCTAGACTGGGATTCTACATGCATCGGTGAAATTTTATCGATTGACTCATGTTCAGAGTAGTGTACTGATTAGCATCATTGTTCATAGTTGTTTTCCTAATGTTTTGAAACACTGCTTGGCTTTTCACGAGTAGCGTAGGTAGATGAACACCTAGGAGGGTAGCCTTGATTCTGTTTCACTTCCGTTCTAAATAGGATGTTGTCAGTAAAAGCTGATGCTTTACCACTTAGTACCTGAGAATGACCATTTAAAGTCATCCAGAAATGAATAGCTTATATGAAAATAGCAATAATATATTCTGACATTCTCGTGGATGAAAAAACGGAATCGTTCATGGTAGCTTTTGACGTTTCCCTTGTGATTACTTGGATACGTCACAGCTCAATATGCCCTTCGACTCTGTCTCATTTTACTCACAAGTAAGTGAGAAAAAATAGTGGGGTATTACTGAAAAATTATCGTTTCACATTTTTGCCCATAGTGTAAAACGGAGTGTCTCATAATAGACCTCCTTAATGCAAATAAAATTGAAATGCTTAAAAACTTGAGTGTAAGGAAAATACGTGAACTAGTTACAATATAAGCTATCATAGTAAAAAAAAATGAATGAATGAGCGATCTACTTGTTGAACACAGATTTCTTTTTGAAAAGGTATACGTTTGCTAAAATTCCGAGATATCGAGCATTCGTTTTTTAGTTATTGCAAATTGATATGTTGTGTGAAAAGAAATAGCAAGATATAGCTTTTCCCTCTCGGCTGAACGGCAGAACGGTTCGTGGGCCTACTGCCTGATGTAAAATTTACTTACTCTTCGCCCGACGAGTTTCAAGAGTAAGCCTGTAGAACGACGTACCTTCATCAAGATGCACACCGCATAACTCCAATATATTTATGTATAGTATAAGCTTGTGGATTGCACGAAAATAGAGGAGCCTCTTGTATCAATGTTACAAAGGCTTTGGCCAGTACGCAGGGGCGCTCTTCGTGACCAAATATTTTGCTCCTCTGAATAAAGTATTAATCGTAAGTGTCCAAAATATAGGTCTGACAAATAGAAATGGTAAACATGGTCAGTTTATTCCATTTTCATTTTAGAACAAACATATTAATTTTGATATGAGCGATGACCTTATCTTAATATTAGTCAATTCTATATTTTAAACACGGCGATTAAAATTTGCGATTAATTTGGTATTGGCGAATAATTGAAAGTATGGAATCCTTCATCCGCTTTCCATATAACTAAATTTATACAAAACATCATGTTTGTTATTCTGTCCATTTTTATTTGTGAGTAAAGTTGAGCACGATGAAGCTCAGCATCCAATGGTATGACCTTGGCAGTTAATGGAGCTGGAGCGACCGAGCGTACAGTCGCAATTATTCGATACAATCGCTTATTTCACTTCCCTCCGTCATGGCAATGTACGAATATAAGTTGTAAGAAGTGAGATTTTCACCAAATTTCATTAGATTTCCTGTCACCAGAAAACTTTCATTCACTGTATCTTTCATTGGAGTTGTGTACTAGTATATGTACTCGTATAGTACTTTCCGTACTTAATGAACCTTGAGGCCCTATTACACGTGCAAACTTTCTTTGGCAAACCGCATGTTTTCTTTGCGATCTATAGAACAATATAGCAAATAACAGTTAAAAACTCGAACATTCAAGCTTGTTTCATACATGGCCTTTGAGTTCTCGTTGTTTGGCATTTTTGATGAGACTTCAGCTAAGCTAAACAAAGTTGGAGGTTTTTTTACTAGTATTTGTCATCGGTACATATTCGTTTAGCCTTAGGAGCCTCATACTTGAGCTGCAAAGGAACGAATGAAAATATTTTCCACTCACACAATGCCAAGAACGTTCTTCAAGTATTTTCGATGGATGCTGAACTTTCTGAAGAGATGTTTACATATATGTCGACGATCTACCTGGTATCGTTTTAAATTATCCAAAGAACTCGCTATTCATCGCTACGCTTAGTTTGAAAAATTTTCATGAACTCTATATTTAAATATTACAATATAATCGAACTTTTACTCTACAAGATCATTATGATATTGATTTGGCGATTTGAAAATAGTCAGTTGTAAGCATACGCGCGTATCATGTCGTATGTACCACATGTTGACCCAAAGTAACTGAATTTGGTTTAATAGGCACATTTTTAGGATTTATCAATTGTTCCGTGCTTATCGTTATTGTGTTGTCCAACAGGAGTGCGGCAACTTAGACAAGCTGTACGAGAAAGACGAACAAATGGGGCCGTGATGCGCCCTATCGTATGGAACTGCGAAGGTTTCATCGCTACGCTGTCGGTCTGCGATAGTGGCTACCTTCAGCTTTGGTGGTCTTCTACGCACGCGGAGTGCACTGGTGTTGTTTTCAGACCTTCACTACACTGAACAGCGTAAGTGGCCCGAGTTGTGAGTACGAGATGCTAAATTTCGTTTTGTTCAGATGAATAATTACTCTGATGTGTGCTTTATTTTTTCCAATTCATCTAGATAAATCGAGCAAGTCAGTGGCTTGTAGGGATCAGAGTCTCACGAAATTGTAATATTATGTTGAAGCACCCGAATTTCGGCGTTTCCATTGATCGAGAAATTGTTCTTTATTGTTGTGGAACGGGTATTAGTAAAGTAATAGCATCCTCAGATCTTACTGTACTTAGCTGTGTGATTGACTTCTGTATTGTAGCAAGATGAGCAGACGGTATAAATTGTTAATGATCTGAATCAGCTGTTTCTTAATCTTACGTGAGTTTCCTTATAAAAATTTGATCCTGGCCATTGGACTCGCAAGGTGAAAAAAGGCCACTTACTCGCAACTGCAGAGGAAACGAAACTCGTGAATGTCTTCAACGTTGGTTGCATTAGATCAATATATTGAACAAATAACAATACTTCAGAGACAGTATACCTATTTCCTTTTTTTTGGTTTTCAGGTAACCTTTCACTGAATAATCTTTGTTCGTTCTTTCTTAGTGACGCATGTACTAGGTTTGAATAGCCAACTTCAATTGTTGTCTCCTTCAGCATGTTTCCAAAGGTCTCCGTGATATGACCATTGCATTGTGCATAGTATTTCAGTATGAAGAGCTCTTTATCTTAATACCTTCTGTGTTTTCTTGTCTCGTTCAGATTGCTTAGGAGTGTTAGAATCTCTAATGAAAATAAAAAAGTATTAAATATCTTTTGCCTTCGCTGAGAAAATATAGCGCATAACTGATGTAATGAACATTAAGTGTAGAGTGTTGAAACAGCTTTTAAAGAAGATTTGTCGCACTGAGACATTTCTAACATAACTATGAAGTGCAATCAGTCCTTTACACTTGAATCAGAAGCTGCAAACATGGCTTTGGAGTCGAAGTGCGTAATTAAGGACCGAAGCTGCTAGGATGCAACGCCAGACTCCTCTTTTTCGCGGGACTCCTCGTGTCTCGGAAGTCTAAAGAATTCTTGAATTTATCGAATGGAGTGTTTTATTTTTGCTTCATGAATCTTCATAACTTTTCATTCATAGATCTGTGAAGCTTACATTCATAAGTCGTCGTACAACACCATAATTTTAAACTCGGATATTATTTCTAACGTTACCCTATTCAACGCTGTAGATTACTACATTCGGACTCGACTCAATTGCCTGCTTGCAAAATTCCTAGATTTTTTGCGGGTATTTAAATAAAACGGAGTGTCGCACTACGAACGTTTTTGTGCGTGCTGTGCATTTTAACACTGATGCTGCTTTAGTTCGCAGTTTGGACTATCCATTCAAGAAGTGTTATATTAGACGTGTGCAACCTTTCCTACAGTTATCCTTGTCTGAGTAATATTAAGCTAAGAGACTTGAAGATCTTTCTTGTTACGTGCAGCTTGATTTTAAGTACAGCAGCTTGATTTTAAGCTTTAGGTACTAACTCATCAATATATAGTTAAGGAAACTTCGAGGCCGATGTGAAGGAATCTTTTAGGGAAATTTGAGCTGTGGACGTGCTATATTTTGTGATGTGAATAGAGGACTACGGTATTGTTCAGGGATCGTTTTCAGTGAACATAGAGCTTGAAATTTGTTGTGAAAGGCATAGATCATAACGAATAAGTGGACCTAAGGAAAATTTCAAAATAAAGATATGAAATAAACCGTGTATCTTTACCATAACTCGTTCGCTAATGGAATGTATCGGAAAAAACAAACTTGCCACTTTCATGACACTGGAAAATAAACCCGTAGAACTGCGACCAAGCGCTGTGCCAGGGAATCTTAGGCCTCTTCCTTAAATTAAACTCTTCCCTTTTTTCTAGAGGAACAAAATATATTAGACATGAGAGTCGTATCTTTTGTAACCCAATGTTATTTCGTTCTTCCGAACTGAAGATAATGCAAGTTCAACTTCAATTTCATACTGCACTTGGTTCTTTCCTTTTCCTATAAAAAACTCTGATACTGGCAGACATTCTTACTGCCTGTACTCAGACGATTGTATATTTCTCACCGTAGTGTTCGTGAGGCATTTACGGCTGACCTGTAGCTTTAACTTCCGAAATAAAGGATAATTCCGAAGCAAAAAATCAAATTGTAAAATATTTATTTGAAGTTGCAAGGTCTTCTGCTACATTAACAAATTTAAACTAGTATGTACTAAATCCTATCCACACCTAATATGTTTGAAATTTGACTTTCAAGTTATTCTGAAAACAACCGGTTACGAACGCAATACGTAGGTAGCATGCTTAATAAAATAAAAAACAGGTACCCTAGCTGGGGTAGACTAGAACCTACCCTAATACCCTCGCCTTCAAAATGATGCAAGGATTTTGGCTAGATGTACAAATTAAAAACAAAATTAATCCTCATGTGAAGAGTAAAAACTAAAAAAATAACTTCATGCAAGATGGGAATTGGGATCAGCAACACTCTTCTCTTGCATGTAGGGCGGCAAAAGTTTCGATCAGAATTATAATCACATTTGCTGCCACCATGAAGAAGTTTCGTTCTTCCACGCCATAAGAAAATAAGAACAAATAAATAGTTAATACCAAAAACAATTTTTTAGTATTGAGCATTTAAATTGCAAGTTTCTTATCGCAGTGGTCCTACTGAGTGGAAGCACTTGTAGCCTTTACAATATAAACAAACACACGTGGGTGTGTCAAAGGCAAGAGCTAGTGATAACAATCAAACATAGCTAAGTAGCAGTTGAGTTGAAAATAGCAACATACCGCACGATGCATTCGCGTCATGTGACCGCAAACGTTAACTGCAACTCTTTCTGCAGTGAAGGAAAATAATTTTCTCCAGTGGCGACAAAGACGATATAATCATGAGTGGTACATTGCGCAGTGAACGGATACCAAAGGTGAGACAGAAAAGGGTTTAACCTAACCGATAAAGCCACACGGGCTACAAAATCAAGACTAGCGAAAAAAACACCGAATTTATTTGCATGGATTCCAGAGCGTCAGCATAAAGCAACGAGTAACTCCTCATTCGCTTAGACAAACTTTCTTTCCCCGACCGGATTGGAGTTCATTTACATCTAATTCTGCTTCAATAGCTGTAGTTAGTTGAAATTACTTAAGATACGCCTCATATCTTCATTATAAAAATCAACATCCTGAACGGTGAACCTTCAGTAAAATAGGTATTCGTTATATCCAGATTTAATTAAGTAGCGTAAGATGCAAATTTAAGCATCTTTCCTGGTATGCAAAGAAATAACGAGATCTCAAACATCTTCAACTCGAAAGCGAGGGGTTTACGTTTACTTTGGGCTGTCGCTCTAGTCTCTCGTCACCAATAAATGTCACCAATTAACTAACGCGTACTGGTAGGAGTACAACATCGACCAGCCGTGAGTGAGCGCCTTCGTAACAAGGTCTGTGTCGACAGCTTTTGATGGGAAGCATCACTCCCACCCGCAGTGTTGTGCGCGACTTTTATTATAAAGATACCGTATTTTGTGCGTTTTACCAATTCTACATGGCTCTAATTTACCAGCATACTTTAATAACGATCTAATGTTTGTTTACTTGGAACCGCTGTGATTCACTTACTGCAGCCAAAAATTTCATTTAATGAATTAGATTCCATAATATTTTCTAGTAATCATCTCGCCTCGAAAAATCATAAAATATTCTTATCGCTGTTAAAAATAGTAACTAGTTATATTATAAAAATCTAAATATATCCGAAAGTGTCTATACTCGAAGACATTTGTAGCAATTACTTTTTCTTCTTTATCTCATTCGTGCCGTTACCTTTTCTCATCTCAATTTTAGCTAGAGCTTTTTTGGCGTCGTCCAGTTGAGATCGAATACGTTCCTTCAAGCCAGAATAGTTCGCTGACTTCAAGGACACTTCCAAGTCCTGCCGTGAAAATATAACAAGTAATACTGGATTGTTACTTCTTAACTCGTGTTCTAAAAATTAACGTCATTTTAGTGAACTATGATTATATTAATTCGTCAACTACTTCATTTTGATGTACTGCACTTTTCAATGCAGATTTGAAAGTGTCAACCGCAACACTCTTTTGCCTTAAAGCGAAAATACTTCAAAAACTTGTCGAAAAGAGAAAAATATTTCAGTTACTCAAGCGACTAATCCGAAACTTTTAGTCTACATCGACCTGAATTGGAATCTCACCTCTATGGTGGTGTAGTGGCCGGCCACGTTGTGGAATAGATGTGCTTGGTGGTCTCCCACAGTGATGAAGAACAAATTCGCAGCGTCAAAGAACACGTCCAAAATAGGACCTGCAAAAGATGATATGATAAAAGCGTTCATTGGCAAGCCAGGTCGAGAAATGGCCAACTTTAACTTCAACAAAATATAGTGAAGATGAATTCTGGAAATTAGGAGTCCTTAAATACATTGAAATAAAGTGTACGATAGCTTAGTAGATGGTCATTTCTCACAACAGTGAACTCTAGTATTTTTTCTGCATTAATAAGATACTCGTTCATGAGAGGCCTATATTTTGCACGTTGCATCAAAACTAGTCGACGCGCCCCGCCAAAAATGGTGGGACAAATGATGCTAGTTTCTTAGGTGCCATCTTATTTACGGTAAATCTGACATAAAACAATGCTATTTTCAGTGTCACTGATACGGACCGCCTTCTTTGACTGTCTTGTTGACTAATTAGAAATACAGACCCGAGAATTTTCTCCTATTTAAACCCTTAAGAGCGTAACAGAGAGACGGACGGACCAACCAACAAAGCAACATTGGGATAATATTATTTAGTAGGACTAGAAGATCAATTCTACTCGATTCGAGAAGATTTATTAATTACTATCTGACCTACGCGTGCAAAAAACTAAGCTGTATTCCTCGAAGAAAAAACCGCGATGAAGCAACACGATGTTTCTAAAAATATGATCGGAACATCTTCCAAGGCCAACACTGACCTAATTTAAAGCGGTGTATTACTCTTACCAGCGTAGATATTGTCGATGGAATGGACGAGATCAGCGTTGGAGGAAGAGAAGCAGAACACCGAAGACTGCACTGTGACGAGCACAACTCTGTTGTTGGGCGACAGGCGCACCAAACACGGCTCGTCGTCTGAACAGTTGCGTGCGTTCGGCACCGATCCGCTAATTAACAGGCGGGGATCTTGTCCCTTGTTGTACTCCACTGCAATCGAACGGAAACATTACGTAAAGAACACACTTGCAGACGCGGTTATTCCGTGTAGCGGCAGTTCAGGCACACGTCGTGCATACCTTTCACGATGGGCACTTGCGAAACTTTTGACAGTAGATAAAAAGTTGTTCGTTTCTGCAGCTTTATAATCAAACTAACCATCACGATACTGAACTATTTTTATAATTTTTTATGAAATAAAAATTTAACTATTAGAATATTGCATTCAGAGTGAGCACTGTACGTAAATACGTTCCACAACGCGACCTAACAACCCGCATCATGATTCCCACAGAATATACATTACAGAAGAGGTATTGATGCGTAGTGTAACATAACAAATGGTGACGGCCAGTGGCCGCTTCAAATTGTGCCACGAAACACTATCAGGGAAACCTAGTACTCAAACAGACAAAAAATTTTCAGAAACAAAGAATAACAGTCTTTCGTACCACCATATTTCTGTGCTTGTATTCCTTGATGTTATCTTTCAAGAGTGAAGACAGCGCTAGTCATGCATGCATTACTGAAGCTTTGCAGGTAAGTTGGATTAGGAATCAGGCAAAACAACGCAACAGGGACGCACGTCATACCCGCAAAAATTCTCCAGAAATCTTAGACAGATACTAAAAAACTTAGAAGAGAGCTTATTAAATATAATTTACAAAGTTAGATACATCACCAGTGTTGGTCTCACGTTGAGTTAGAAATAGTAATTTTCCAAAGTTTATAATAATTTTTACCCTTTCAACAGTAGTCGTGCTCTACTTTTCTTCACTTAATCGATCCTAACCTGCTATTAGAGTGACTACCTACATAAATAAAACAATCGGTAAACAAGAAGTATCAACAAGATTTCTATGGCTNATGAATTTTTTTATACAAATTCTACAGAATATTTACTGGACATACGTTCCCAACACTCGGCAACATACATTCGTTGAAAAATCAAAATCAAAAATGATGAGAGTGACATAATTCTTTGACCATTTACATTTAAGACAGGTAAAATTACAGACGACTGATGAGTGAAACACACGCAAGAATGGCTGAACTAAAGTTGAATGAATGAAGTAGAAGAGCTCACCAGCGGTGTCGTACAGTCTCCAGGTGCCATCTTTGGACACTGTTGCCATCCTCGTGGAGTCGATGTTGATGCTGCAGCAGAACACGCGCGAGTTGTGACCGGTCAGGTCGAAGCATTTCTTCATACTCTTGAAGCTCTTGTCACCCTTCTCGTAGAGAACTTCGTACACTCTCACGTCGGGGGTGAACCCTGTAAAAATACTGCAATGAGATTTCCGACCAGCAGTAAACTGTGGATTTCCGACCAGCAGAAAACTGTGGATTTCCAACCAGCAGTGAACTGCGGATTTCCAACCAGCAGTAGACTGTGGATTTCTGACCAGCATTGAACTGCGGATTTAGAGCCAGCAGTAAACTGAGGATTTCAGACCAGCAGTAAACCGCCGATTCTCGGACGCATTCAATAAAAAGACTCATATTTTGTCCAAGTCTAAAACTAGAGAAATTTCCTGAAGTGAATGACTACATTACATCCTGAAACAACCTCCGCAGCTTTCATGAATCACAAATTTCACCTCCCTAACCTAACACATGTCATACTAACAAAAAATCTAAGATAGACCTACACAAATATTAAACATTATATGCCTACAACATAATAAACACACAATCATATATTATAAAACACAGGTTTGGCATTCCGTTCAAACAAACTATTACTACTCTACAGTTGCTGAGAACGTAATCAAACCTCTAAATAAAACAGAAAAAATGAATACAGAAATCTGAGCAAAGCACTGCTTATCGATGAGGTTTACTAGACTACTTCTCTAGTTGAAATGTCATTGCCATCATTATTGTTATTCACCTTGGAATGATATCCCTAAACCTAAGGTTACACAAAGAAGTAACTGTTAGTCTCAAGTATGGAGCAACAAAGTATGAAAAACCGTAGGTTACCATTCCAGGGTTAAACTAACATGCGAGGGTTGGTTCTATTTGGAAACAGAGTTTAAATCATTTAAAAGATCACTAAGTACTAACAAGTGGGTGAATGAAGGTTTGTAGAAATAACTAATTGGCTACCTATTTGAAATGGAGCAGAGAAAGAAAGAGAAACCCCACAAGCACAGCGACAATGAATTTCCAAACTAAGCCCTCAAATGAAACTTCGAAGAGTTTAGCTGAATGAGCCCCTACACTCTAAAATTAAAAATACAGCAGATTCCTCTGGGTTTTTCCAAGAAGTGCTATGTTATCGAAGGACAAACAACGACTATCGCCTCCCTCTTGAGTGAAGCTTTAGTATCCTACCTAGCTCTCGCGCACTACAAAGTTCAAAACATAAAGGTACATGAGGAGACGCACCTTCCTATTACGAGCGCCTGGGGCTTTACTTCAACTAACGGATGATTAACAAACACCACAATCAAGGGAATTAGCCATTTTACTTGAGATAGCAATAAACCTGTCATCCAAAAACAGGACAATTAAGGGAAAAGGTTGACTTACCTGACGTAGCGATAAATCTGCCGTCCAGAGAGAGAGTGGCACTCAAAGAGTGTCCTTGCTTAGTGTCCACGCAGGTGAGCAGTTCTCCTTTGAGGTCCCATAGGCACAGCTGGTTCTTAACGTCACAAGTCATGATGAACTGGCCTCCCATGGCTACACTCAGCCCCACCAGCCGCTCTGATAACGGCTGCCCGAGTGACATAAAGCTTACATATACAGACAACGCCATGAGTCCACACCTAAATATGCTGAACAAATTTACTGGAAATAGCTTTATATGCACGTTCTCGAGACACAAAAAAGAACATAAATTGTAGAACTAACCTATAAAATGAAATGAAATACGGGAAAAGTACACATTTTAGAATTACCTTTTTTAATATACATATTTTAATTGTCCAATTGCATTACAAATGACAGTGAGAAAGAAATGATACTTTTTGTTTGGTAAAATTCATATTTTAATGGACTTATTGTATTTTCCTATATGAGAACAACTTCTTTACGTCGGCCACAGTGCCCACAGTGGCAGACCTTAGTAGTCCAAAGCTGCAGGTGCTGACAGCTCAAGTCAGAAAATGCTACCAACCAAGACAGAAGTTTTTTCGTTGCACAAGTGAGTTGTAAGATGAAGGCAAACTCAGAGCCCTTTCATCTCAATAAGCTTCCTAAAACTGTTGACTCTCATACAGCAGTGAAATACCCCGAGTATGCCAAGCCATAAACACCTAAAGATTCATGGAAGTTAACGAAAAATTAAGTGCAATTTTAAACGGTGTCTTTTCACCTTACTATTAAAAACATACCCGAACATATATACCAACGTAAAGAAAATTTTTCAAAATGCAATTGATCATTATTTTTTACTAGGAGAGGGAAATACAATACATACAACTCGGCACCAGCCACAGAAGAAATTGTGCCTAAATGTTGCAATGGCGTGTACACATTATTAGTCAATAAGGGTCTCGAGCAGCACACAGATGATGATAAGCAGCACAGATGATAAAGAGGTTTTTGATGCAGGTATCTTTACTAGAGATAAAGCTAGTACATTAGATAGAATGTTCATTTTATTTTCAATGTAATAATCTTGACTACATGATTCTTATGTTGTTGGTTATATTATTCAAATTTCGCACAGAGAAGATGACTGTAGACTTGATCTTGAACAAGTGGCTAACTAGCCATAGTAGATTCAAACATCGTTATTAATGTGCCTCCAATAAATCAATAAATACATAAACAAATAAATAAATGTGTTATTGGATAAACCCATTAAAAACTATTGTCTAGAAATTTGAAAAGAATGATCTTACCACTTATATGCGATGATCTAGAAAGTAAAATATAAAATTTTGCATGATAGCGAGTCATTTTAAATTATTACAAGATACTGACTCCCAACATTAGAACATTATAACCATTTAAAAATAGCACACAGACGACCACAGCGTTCACTCCACTGCAACAGATGATTGTAGTCCTCAAACCCACCTTAGGGAACTCGCGAACTTTCTCGAGCCCCGTGAGGGTGCCGTCCGACTTCTTGGTCCCTTTAAGCACTTCAATGGTGAGTGTGTTGGCCATGTGGACCACAATGGCAGTGTAATCAGGACTCCAACAGAGGCAAGCCACGCTGTCAAACGCGATGTTGTTGCGAGTGCCTGACACTGATGTAGACCCCTGAGAGAACGCATCTCGCACATTGTAGAAGAAGAGAGTGCGGTCTGAAAATAATTCGCAATTACATTAGACTTTTACTTAACAGACGAATGTATGAAATCATCACACATTAATACACGCAACACATCTCAAAATAAGCTAACCCAATTTAAATGAAGTGTATTTTAGAAACTATCAAGTTTACACAATTCTTAAAGAACAACACCAAGTGATTGTTTCTGCAAGTACATCGAAAATCTCAAAGTACATCCAACAGTGTTCATTCAATAATTAATTTAGTAAAAGATATCAAAAAAATAATTAAGCAAATATTTTGTCAATCAATAATTTATGCATAATTTGACATTAGGCAGTCCAGATAGTCTTCTTAGTAGCAAGAGGTCTATCAGAATAGCACTGTTGAAATATATTTTGCGTCTGTGTGAAACTAAGTCGTTAAATAATTTGTAACCACAAAAGTATTTTGTTCTCTCACCAGTAGCATCTTTGCCTCTGTTCTATACAGCTACATCAATAATAAACAAGAAGTTTTGTACACAGAACTCCCTTTTGAAATAATCGTCACACAAACAAATTAATGAGGCATATATCCCTGATGAGCATTTTATGTCTTCCCAGTAGTGATGTAATAGTTAACATATAGAAATGAAAGACAGGTACCTACCTAGTTGTAAATGTTGAAATATAAAAAATACTCAAAACACTAAAATATTTGAAATATTAGTATTCAATTTCTTCCAAAAAGTACTACAGTATATAGCAGCTATGGTGTCCATTTTACAGATTTGCGGCTTTGGGCTCCACAGACAATTTAGCTCAGCCTTATATTTCGAAATTATCTCTGTCGAAAGGCCACTTGCTTTTATTTGCATAGTTTGAAATTGGTTTAATTATTAGAAAGCCTTTTACTAGAGGGTTACTTGCAATTTTATGTTGATTGAGTTAATTTAAATGTCATTTTAGCAAATTTACTGCAAATGCATGAAACATTTAAAAATTTAATTGGAATAAATGACCTTTTTACAATCCAGTTTGCTTGATGATGAAATGCACATTTTGCTCAACTTGCATTTACATGATAGGAAAAAGAAAGCCTACTTATGTACTGCTTTGATTGTATGCATGATAAATAATAAAACAGCGTTGATTTAGTCTGATCTAATATAACAGGGTCTGCTAGCCTTGCCTGGAGGATGCATGCAATAACAACAAATGACAAATAAAATGAGGGATAAATTATTTGCCCCTGTGAATCTTATTAGCAAATCCTGACCCTTCTGTTTGATTTAGATGGGCAAAAATTTTTCACATCATTTTAAAGATTTACAAATGAATTTACCCTTCACTGCCCAAATTATTTTAGCTATAATTCAGCATTTAGCTTTGTACCAAAACCAGTTGCAGCATTATGAACCTGTGCAATGTTACATTTAGCTTTTTAGAAGAAACTAGTTGTATCATTTGAAACAGGACCATGCGTTTTTTTCGGGTTGTATGTGGTTAAATCAAGCAGGTACCTACAGCTCACCATGTCCTGCTGTGACCAAGCCCTTCCCATTGGCAGACACAGCCGCAGAAGCAATGCGGTCAGTGTGGCCTTTGAAAGTCGACACAAGGCAAGGATCGCTGAACTGATGTTTCAAATTTTTCTGGATTTTTTTTTGAGGCTTCACAGGAGCAGGTTTTCTTTTGAGTGCCTCTGTATTCTTGATGGGAACTTCTTCTTCTTCTTGTTTAGTAGACTTTTCTGCAAGGGAAGAATGTTTTTAGTAATAATTCAAACAAAAATAGTGTATTAATAATGAAAATTTATAATCTTTGATCACAAGAAATATTTGAAAACCTCAAGAAAAAAACCTTTGTCATCAGTATGAATCAAACCAATAAACTTGGAAAATTTATAGAGTAAAAAATTTAAAATCTTGATTTACCAAATATAAAACTTGATATAAATTTATTTTATTGAACATTAATAAATTGATAACTATGATAGGATAATTTGGTTAACATTTGGTTTACTGTGACCCACTGTACAGAGGTTCCTACTCATCATACACCCTTCATTTCAATGTCATAGGACAGATTTTTTCTGAGTAGCAAAAATCTAGTTTTCAAAGGTTTATGATGAGGAAAAATTGTGAAAACTCAGTTTATATTGTACAACCTGTCAAACATTTATGAGTTTTATCCCACTATTTAAGATTATGTTAAGATATGTTTTTTTTGTTTATTGATGTAACATAACATACAAAATTGCAGTAGTGTAGTAAGAACATGTAAAAATGTGGCCCTAATTTCTCTAGAATTTACATTATTAAGTTCTTTTAATACAGAAACAACTTGAATACCAATTCATCAAAGTTTTTCTAGTCTTCTAAGCCTCTTGAAAATAGATCTTGACCACTCAGAAAAATATTCATATTCAACAATATTAAATGAAGGCTGTATAATTACATAATGATCTGAGTAGTTGGCCACAGCAAATTAAATAGTAACAAAAATATTCAACCAATAATAAAAAAACTATTTTTGAACTTCCGCTACCATAAAGTTTAGACATTCATACTGACATACTTTTCATTCCTTTCTTTTCAAGTGCTGCATCACCTATTTAAAATTAATCAATATGAATAAACACCTTTATTTCTGAGCAACTAATGAAACCTTGAATAGCTTACAAAAACCATCCCAAAAAAAAATTTAAACAAGGATGAGCCAGAAATCCTTTTTTATAGGCACAGTATGAAAGATACATTACATATGCCCTCATAAAACCTCTGCATGAACACCAATAGATATCTAGTTATTCAACTTACATTTCTAAGATGAATGTAATTTATTTAAATTTTTAAATACAGCTCAATCACAATCAAAATACCTCTCATCACTCATACCAACAGTCTTCAATTACTCATGAGATGCAGCCCAAATCTCTTAGATTTAGAAACAGAAACACTTATTTCAAGCAGCAAACTTTCATATACAAAGGATCTGTAGGAAATTTCACAGAAAACAAGTGAAGTTGCTCACTAAAATAAAATGGTCATAGAAGAGGCCAATGAACTAAGTGTTTGAGGCCAAAGATTGAAAATCTAACATACCAAATTGTGCCTATTCAATACATATAAGAAAAAAATGAGTACATTCAACAACTTGAAGCATGCATTAATCCATGCAAGGTAAAAGAAAAAGCCCAAGCATTTGAGGTGAGGTAAAAATGAGCAAGTTGAAAGCAAACAAGACTTAAGTAACACAATAGGTTGAATCAAATGCCACTAAAAAATTTGTCAACCACAACAGTCACAATCACTTTTGTAAACACTTGGACTCTATGTGTGCAATTGTATGTAATAAAAATGAGGTCACCCAATTTGAATACGAGCTATTCAGGATACAGGATGGAATTTTAGAAATTAGCGGCAGAATGTTCACCTCATGCTCATTTTTCAGAAGGCTGGACCTCACATTTATGACTCAATAGCTTTATTACAATGATTCTTGATCCTGTACTGTTGACCAGGTGGGGATGGGTTGCTGTGAGAGATGCAGTTTTCTTTGTTTGCACTAACATTTTAATGAAAGAGAAAATTTTCATAGAGTTTATTTAGAAGTGGCATTTTTTGTAATTTCACTAATTTTTTAAATGACTCAAGTACCCAAATTCTTCATCACACTTCAGGGGCTTTAATAACATTTTTTCATCACCCTACTTTTCAAGGTTTTTTTTAGAGAAAGCTCTAAAAATGAGACAGTACATCACACATCAAGAAAGCTTCAACTACTCTAAGGGAAACTTTTGCAGATTTATGGACTCATTTTTTCAGAAATCATTATTCTAAGGAACCATTATTTATGCTAAAATTACATCTTGAATTATTTTAGGGATATACCAAAGCTATTTGGATTTCCTGAACTCCAAGCTAGAACATACCATGCTCAAACTCATAGCAAGAGGACAGTGCCCAACAAGTCTAAATATTGCCCATTCACATGTAACCAAAACATCCTTACTCTTGCTTTGTTCAGTACTAAAAACAAAGTATGTTTTATAATGAACTCATGTTTTACTTAAATAACTTTGCTGCTTGGCAGGGAAGTTCTGTTATTATGTATGTAATGTAAAATTTACTTCTGTATATTCCGTAGTTAATTATGTATATAATGTACGTAAATGGCTACCTTGTAAGAAACAGTTCCTGGTAAATATTTGTACAAAGCTTAGCTTAAAGTAAATGTTTGTATCTCTGACACTAGGCCATTTTAGATGTCACAAGTTGCTACAATTTTCAATGAATCACAAAAACTGTCAGAAAATAATAAGAAATGAACTTGAAACAAACTGAACATTAAATAAAAAATAATGAAGACGATACTTTTGAATTGTTCCTCCATACATTCTCAAACCATCAGGGATAAATTTCCCCTAACATTGTCTAGCACTTTTTTTCCCATTTAACATTGACGCACATTACTATTTACTCACAGATAATTTGAGGTGTCTCTAGTCATGTCAAACTCATTCATTTAGAATATTGATCATAATTAGTAATATATTCTACAAATCTCTAACTTTACAGTTAACATACCTTTTTTATCATCCTGTTTATTATTTTGAAAAAGAGAGACGTATATAAAGGCAAAAAGTGCACCGAAAACCGCAACAATGACAATAATGCCGGCCGCACTGGCAGGAGCAACACGTTCCGCATCCATACTTTCGTCAAGTTTTGTTTACACTGACGTGCAATTTGGGTATTAGGAGCTAGCGAGCTACCGTATCTTACCCTAAATTTTTTCAAAACTATAACCCTAAATAGAAAGTTATCAGATAGATACATATACATATCCAAGGGGTAAAATAATTTTCATCTGTTTTATTTTGAAATTTGCCTCTATCAATCTTGAATGCACAACTAAAGAATTAGTTTAAGATTTATAACTGTTATTGTTAATCAATGGGAATATGTTGCAAAACACGAGAGTGCTGTTCCTCCACACCAACTTCCACACTGGGTTTAAAATACCAGAAAATACCAAGATTAAATAAGTAATTCCATTACCTCTCATTTCTCATTTATTCCATCTAAAGAGCTCAAATTAACTTAAAATGAAAGCTCATCATTTTTGTTTGCTCACAGATACAAATTAACACTGTATTCCCCCCCTCCCTTTTCCCTCCTTGTTCCTACCAAGAAAAAACGGTGCGATCCCCTCAACCCGTGTATTCTTCTCCTACTTGTACTACGCGGCGTTTTTTACCAAATTAACGTAAAGACCTCAAATTGCTGCTTTCAAAATGAAACGTATGACAATGGCTTTGTGCAGCAATACTTTTATTTCCCTCCTCTCACCCGAGTAAGGGGGAAAGACTGACCCCCAAATATTCAAGAAACTAATTTCTCACCTATTCCACCTAGAGAGCTCAATTTACTGATACAAGACTTAGTGATCCTACTTAGTGTATGATACAAGAAATTTAGCGCACCAGTTTGCAATATATCACTGACTTTATTCAGTACACCAATTAATTTCGAAAAATTTTCACAAATGTATGCCGTCTGTTCACTGAACGTCAAATGCTTGTCAAGGATCATTCCTAGAAACTTTGAGTGATCAGTTTGCTCTTTTTTACCATTTCTTATCGTTATTTGTGAGAACTGAATTTTTTCCATGTTTGAAAAAAGAATGTACTTTGTTTTACTAATATCGATGCATATTTTATTAGACCTTAGCCACAATGAGACTTTTTCTAGTTCTTTATTTATTTTGGTCAGTTGATCCTTCAATATTTTTTAGAGAGATTCACGATGAAAAGGGGCTGTCTTCAGTAAAAAGAATAAAATTAAAATAAGAGGTGCATTTTACTATATCATTTATGA
>VOMN01113276.1:0-10321 GCA_014899125.1 Orchestia grillus | reverse complement strand
TTTTCGTTGCGGTTCCCGGCAATCAGGGACCTGGGCTGAAGTTCTGGTTGATCGACTCCTTGGAATTGGAATGCATATTGACACTGGATTTTATGCGCGCTAATTTGGCCGACTGAAGGCGCTGGAAGATTCTAACTGCAAAGGCTGAAGTTCGTGAAACTGCTGAAGGACAACAGGGCGACCGCGCAGCTGACGGGCATGAGCGAAGTTGTGGGGAGCGACGACAATTTGCTCGGGACTAGGGAACGATATTTCTGCGTCGAGGAATGAAATCCAAGATCTGTTAAAACCCGACGATGCGTGGGGACACGATGCCTCGTGTTCTAGGCAAAGTTAACTTGAAAAATTAAATCCATTGATACGCTTGCGTGTTTTTTATTGCATAGGAGATGAGCTGATTTAAGTGGCGGCTCATTGAGCAGAAATAAAAAGTTGAGTTAAAGTTAAGAAATTTGGTTGCTATTATAAACTGAGCGTACGGGAGGTGCATCCTGCAGCAGTCAGATGTGAACACGTTTTTCATTTGTGATGTTTCATCTGGACGATATGTTAATTTTCATAATAAAAATAAAGTTTAATTCAATGAAATTACGTCGGCAACAGTGCATCGACACTGACACCTACAATTAGGTAGTTATTTCTCGTTACATATGTTCTCATCGTATGTTCGAAACGATCAATGTTCGTACTTATAACTTTCGGTACAGCCCCTGTCTGGTAAACGGACTGCCGCGTCAGCAACATCCCAGACGAATCCTAATATCAGTGCTGACATCCTCTTTCTTGGTTTGTGACGTAGCGTGTGTTGCTGTTCCCCCAAGCTCATCAGTTAAGGTTCTGCACAAATTAAAATTGTAGATCCATGATTACCGATCTGTGATTGTAGATCCTTGATTGTCTGTCTACTATTTAGTAGATTTGTTTACCAGTCGCCGAGCCCCGCCAGATATGGCGGGACGAATGATGTTAAATTCTTAAGATGCCCTCTTATTTACGGTAACTCTGACCTGGAATAATATTTTCAGTATCACTGATACGGACTGCCTTATCTCTAGTCTCGCTGATTAGTTAGAAATGCCGACCTGGAAATTCTCTCCCATCTAAATCTTCCTGAGCGTGACAGAGAAGACGGACGGGCCAACCGACCAAGCAAGGAACGATTGTGTATGAGTAGATTGTGGGAATATGCTCGTATTATACAGGGTGGCCCTAAAGTAAGGTACCCACATTGATATCGGTAGCACTGATACGCTAACGAATGTTTAGAACACAATTTCATGACAAGAGTACCTCACTTTTGTGCCGCCCTGTCCTTGCATCCCCATGCCACCAAAACTAACTGTAAATCTCATGTGAAAAAATGTAATTTTCTGTATCGTTGATACGGACTGCCTTCTCCGTCACAGCCTCGCTGATTGGGAATACGGACCCGAGAATTTAGACCCGGAAATTATCTCCTATTCGATTCCTTCAGTACGCAAATAAATGATTACACAAAAATATCTATTAACTTGGCATATTTTTTATATAGAATAGATTCCTCAGCTTAGCTCGTACACGGCAAATTCTATTCTTACGTAAAATCAGGGTTTTCGAGCGTTCCGTGTATATTCAAGGTCGTTCGGCCAAAAAGAAAATCAGGCCAGAAATAAGGTTACTTTTATTATTGGTTGAGCTGAGAGAGATTCATGCCTCTGAAAAAACGGAGGCGGAATCAACCTCAGAACTTGCAGACGCGGCCGATAAATTACACACTTTGTAAACAAAATTCGTTCCCGGATTGGAACCACAAGTTACTCCTTCTTGGTAACTAAAACGAAAAGAAAAACGAAGTAATAAATTTTCAAACTTGCCTATCTCAATGTGATTCTAGTGATAAATATAATATTGTATAGTAATGCACTGTGAGTTGGTTGCCAATATAGTATTGTACAGTAATGCACAGTGAGCTGGTTGCCAATATAGTATTGTATCGTAATGCACAGTGAGCTGGTTGCCCACTCGGTTAAGTGGTTGAGCATCTTCGTCTTTTTCATCAGTAGTTCATCAGGGAGTATTACTGTTAGCGTAAATTAATTCTTGTACAAATTAAAATGTGACTTCAGCTATTATATGGGACAAATTTAGGATTATTTGTTCTAGCTGCTCTGATGCGCGGCAGTCGTGTCGGTAGGCTAATGAATATCGTAACTTGATGTATATTACTAAAGAAAATTGAATATTTTATTTGATAGAATGCGGTTTGACACTATTTTGGTCAACATAGTTCGTTTATGATAAGCTGATTCCAAAGGAAACAACGAGGAATATTCGTGACCCTTTACATGCTTCACTGGAAAATAAAGTTCATCTAAAGAATAAAAATAGTAAATCGCTTAATTTTCGACGGGTCGCTTATTCGAGTACAAGTGTAATACAAAAACAAAGCATCATAGAAGTTTTGAGCATTTTCTTTTGTTTTTCAAAAGAAGGAGTTCGTGAATAACACTTAATTGTCTCTACCAAAATCAGGTTATGGTGCATCCCTGCCTACCACAATCGTACCCAGGCAACAGGGCTGCCTTTGGCCTTGACTCGGAATTAATTAACTTTTCCCCTCAAACTTCTGAATTCGAGGCCGTCTGCTCTTGAGAACAGCCAATTAGGGACCCTCAAGAGAACAATTAACATTTTGTTTCTCTCTGATTTTTACTTTGCTCAGCTTGTTAGCGTTTGTAAGAAGGCTGTCGTCAGTAACATTGCTCGTCTTATTTGAAATTCCCAACCTTGCAGCCTCGTTGAAAATAAAGATTCAAAAGTTGCTAAAAATTGCTTCCAATATTCTGTGTTGCAGCTAAGATCTTGTGGTACTAGAATTACTGAGGTTCCTCGCTTTGCATTACTCTGCTATAGTCGAGTAAACGCGTTATATTTTCGCTTAGAAAAGTTTGAAACGCGCTTACCCGTTTTTCGTTAACTGCACGCAGGATGTGCCGTCCATTTCCGAGTGTATTCATGCATCTAGAAAAAACAATGAAAAATCACCTGAATAGGCACGAGTTGTCAAAAAAACTGCAAAGGAAGGCGTTAAAAATTATTGGTGAGCGATCTACGCGGTTCTCAACTTGTCGAGCCCTACTAGTTCCTGAAAATTTTGTGTTGACTGGACAAGGAAAATTAGGTTGTTGCCAACCAATTGGGCGATTGAGGTGACCTACGTTTTTGAAAACTCGTCTTGGCCTAACATCTCTCTTTAATTTAAGGTTTCCCACTGCCGATTTCACGGAAAACGTTTCTGATGTTTCGTATTTTATCCCGAACTCTATTGGTTGTGAACTATTCGATTGATGGTACTTCAACTTCATCATTTTGAGTATCAGTTCCGGATTTTTTGTTGTTATGATTGACTTTTACGTTAGTTGCTTTTTGTACAAATTCGTTACAAACAGAAACTAACAAGAGGATTTTAGACGATGCAACCTCCCTGAAATAGTTTTTTCTAAGCAATTTTATGGTAATTTTATATACATTTAAAGAATACTCAATTTTTGAAAGTTTTCCTGCAACCCTTTATTTTCGTCCGCGCTGATTATGACAGTCATCACCCCTATTGTAAGCTGTGCTGCGGGTACGCGAGTAACTCGCGCCCAAGTTTCTCTTCCGAGGAATTTTCTGCTCTCTTCAACTGTGTCTTTAGCGTCAAAATCACAGCTCCGTCACGAGCGTTATCCTCTCATTTTCGAAGCGTAAAATATTGTAGTTAAAGAAAGACGGCGCTCCGTGATAACTCCAACAGCCACGCCAGCGCGCTGCTCTCATGGTAAATGGCGATCGAGAGTACATGTTGAAAGTCGACCTTTTTTTCTCCCCGTGAAATGGAGGCTGGCTCGAGCAGTGTTCAAGCATCTACACAGCAGGTTTAATTGTAACAATTGCCCCAATTGTTGACATTCAACCCTCATTGTTGCATCAACGCGTGCTGAGAATATTTCTGCATCTGCCTCATATTTTGTATTCAAGTTAGTATCTCCGTGATCACCTTCACGAGTGCGTAACTTCTTGTTAACTAGTCTTTAGTTTTAATTTCACCATTTCAAATTTGCGATGAAGCATAGTATGTAATACTACGTGTGAGGCATAAAGATGTGTGACTTTAATGGAGTTTGCTGCTTTCTGCAGGGCGTAAATGCAAAGAGCGTGCAAAGTTCCTAGCTTCAGACTTAGTGAATCCAATAATTTTTACAGACCTTGGTTAGTGCGCAACCTACACTTACGCAAACGCTACTGTGCAACTATACAGACTCGTACAGACTGGATTGTGTGCAACCTGTAAGGACTATGTGCAAAATATACAGACTGGATAGTGCACGATCTATACAGAATTAAATAAGCCATATAATGCCAAACCTATTCGGACTTACTGCGTTGGATAAGTTCTGCGTTAAACGCGCACTAGAATTTCTGCGCTTATGACTAGTGCTATTGTTGCCCCTTTATTTACCACGTTTTTTAATTTCGCTAACGAAAACTTACTCGTGTACGCTATATGTTGTGAGCTGTCCTTACAGTTTCGATTGCACTTAGTCACATGAGCAAAATTGACTTGCAATAGAATTCATACGATACACATAAGTTATTTTTTTTAAATTAAAGGAAGGGATCACCCCGAAGAGATTGGCGTTTGCATTCATGCCCAGTTGCCATAGCTAGTTTTTGCAAATTTAGTACCGTAGCGTGAAGATTATTCCTGGCGTATCAAAAATTACTGCTGTCGTATGCTAGTTTTAGCGTACGAGACAATTGCGCGACGTTACTGCGCGCATGCGCATTACTGATGACTGTATTGCCTGAATTTTACGCTGATATTCAAGTATATGAGTGGAAATGTTTATAAAATTTTATGTAACCCACCAGCCTTATCAAAATTTCGTTAATGACATACAAAGCGTTCGGGATCTGAAAGAAAATGTACCCGCTCGCGTGAAAAATAAATGCAATGAAAAATTTTTTAATGGCCGATATTCCAATAACATCATTTAATTTCACTCAAAAAATTACCATTAGCTTCGATCCAGCTTTGGAGCTTAGGCCGTGCAGATTTTACAGTTCCTTAGGAAGGGTGTCAAAAACTGCCTCAATCCTGCCGACCATCTTGGCTTTCGTGTTCCTGGCACGGCGATTGGCCTCTCCCTCAACCCTCCCCACGCGGGGCGTCTTGGATAAATTTGACAGTAATTCATTGCCTTATTTTTAGATTAGTTGAAGATGTTTGCTCATCCACAGAGTCATTTAGTCGCGTATTTCCGGCTCACTCTTGGACGTGATGGCAGCGAGAATGGACGACTATAGGAACCACCTGAAGATGTGAAGAGAATAACTCGTACCACGATGTCTGGCTCCTGTGATATAAAATAATGAAACCATGAATTTTTCTCAGTCATCCACACTGTAAAAACAATCAAGTAATAAACCGGAGAATTGTAATGGAGACTACGAGGCTGTTGCTAGTGGGTAGGAACGTAAAAGACGTTATGATTGCGTTATTACAGCAGGGTTCATTCAAAGTCTGTAGAAAAAGTGTCGAAGAATCCTGGCGTTGGAATACTGGCCTTGGAATGTAAATTGGGTTTCTCACCCTCTACCACGGAGTGGGCACTCAATGAAGATCTTCGCTAGTACTAATACAAGCGTCGTAAAGGCCATCTGTTCACACAAAAGGCCCGAGAAAATCGTGTGATACAGAAAAAAACTGCAGAGAAATGTGAAACATCTTGCTGGACCAGTCAATCAGGTTATTTTCTAATGAGAAAGCTTTGAGCAGGCTGGAAAACACTATTCAAAATAACAGATGGCTTGCCTACAATACAAAGGATACACCTCTGTCAGCCCAGATTTCCAGATATGCACACCAAGTTTCTCATCATGTGATGGTTTTCGGATGTATGTTCTGTGATGGTGATGTGATGCCTCCGTATACTTTTTTTCAGAGAGGGTCTCGGGCTCAGTTCCGATGGTCATATGTAGTTGCTAAACACTGTATAGTTAAGCCCTGGATAACAAGGGTTGCCAATGGTTAACTTTTTTTCATGGCAGCAGGATTCTGCTACCTGTAACATCTTTGGAAAAGTCAGAAATGGTTGTTGGACAGTTTTTACGATTCCACCAGTCCCAATGTTTGGCCTCCAATCTCCCCGGATCTTAATCCAATGGACTACTATGTACATATTCCAGAAATCAGAACATTGATTGGTTCGTTTATGCCAAATCTACTCCGTGATGCAGAAAGCGGTATGTGTTCGGAAATCCACAAAAAATACAGCACACGAAGTAAAGATACAAAAATACTCTCGCTTGACTTGGTGCTTCAGAGGGCATCCGTCACTTCATTTATTGAAGAGAATCAGGACACACGGAGCGTAGCCTGCATACGACTGCAGCATCCGCAGCGGCGCCTCTTTTTAAAGGTCACGATTTAAGAACGTACAGATCCTTCCTGGCTCGAGAGGCTTTTTAAAGAAGGGAAAGCTGGGAAAGCGTTTTTAAAGACCCAATCAGTCACGGAAGGCTTTGCCCCGAGTCGGGCTTCCTCTTCGGCTGATTTTGCGGATCCATCTGCGGATGATGATGGTCCGCTTCCGTGCAGTAATATCAGAATTAGCAATTGACGGCTTCCATTGGAGCTATGATGGCTTCTTTTGCGTCATGTTGCACGAACATGTCACGTTGTATTTTTTATACATATCTTGCAGCGGGCTTTTTATGTTGCACTGATAGGGTGCTCAGTAAATTTTATGAATTGCTTCTTTCTCTCTTTATGAACAGTACAGCTTTTGGCTAGCTTTTTTTCGTGACTTCAAGCTTGGCTGTTCAGCTCTAAACGACTATGCCCAATCTCCTGACAGTGAATTTCATAAAATGATTTCATTAGTCAAAAGATATTCCGTGACATTAAATATTACGCGTTTTCACTTGAAGTTATTCCTCGTTTACATTTGGCAATTTTCCCCGTTTTTTCAATAGTTTTTAAGGGAGTAATTTTAATAGTTTTGATCCATTACTCCTTCCAAATTCGCGATCGATTCTTTATTTACCACGAACAAGTACAGCTTTTAAAATCGATGCGCTCAACAAATCATTATCTTCTATAATCACGATTTTAAAATTCATGAACAAAAACATGTTCACCTTTTTTGTTTTCAACTACGCATGCACTTCTTGGTACAAATCAACAGCATCATTAAAGCTAATGTAGGACCACCTGGTACTCGTAATAAGCTTCATCAAAACTAGTACAAAATATCACAGAAGTAACTGACCCTTGCGTTGATGAGCAAATAGGATACCAAATTGAAGGGCGCTAAAGTAACTGACCCTTTTAATTTGGATGCCACATTTTAATAGGACGCCCTACAATTTGGCATCCTATGTATGTACTCATCAACGTAAGCGTCAGCTGCTTCTGGGACGCCCTGTACAAACTCCTGCGAAGTATCACCATTCACAGGAGATCATTGCGCTGAACTTTGCGCCTGGCTGTGATTGATTGGATTGATTGCTCCAATTTATGAAGAATTGTCATCACTAATCCGCTAGTGTGGCTTGGCAGATCTACGCTTTCGTTGAAATTTTCTTTTTTTAGGAACAATGACGTCGAAATTGATCTTTTCTGTTGTTGAAGATACTTCTTTATAATCCCCACAGCTGCGTGATTTTATGTGCGGTATTTGCGTATTTCTCGTGGGAACATTCACGTACCCCAGCGTCACAGAAGTGTTCTCCCAGTTAAAGTCATAATTTGTGCTTATGCTGATAGATATAAATGTTCTTTGTAACTGTACCCTCTCACCGTCCCCTCTAACTGTTCTTTTTAACTGTTCCCTCTCCCCATTCTCTCTAACTGCTCCTCTTAACGCTTCCCTGTTAACCATTCCTTGTAGCTGTCGTAGAAGATTTTCTGACGGAACATCCATTTTATTTCTGCTGTAGGGATTTTTTTCCGTGTTCAGGAAATGAGTTTATATAAGGCAGGATATACTACATTTTATTTCTGCAGCCGCAGGGAAAAGTCAATTTTTCATCCTACCGAGCAGACTTGCCGAAATTAATTTTTTTCATACTACGAGGATCAAAACCCCTTTGTTGTGGTGGTGAGAATGTACCACAAATTTTGTCATTTTTACCTTGTGTCGTTCGACTTGTTTCGATGGATTTCGGCAGCTTTAGAGTGCGTTTTTGGCAAACGAGTTTTTATTTTGAATATAACCAACCAGACTGCGTTATAGAAAATAAATCGGGTTGAAACCGCCTTAAAATAAGAGGAAAATAGCCAGTACCCTTGATGATCCGCACTTGTCATGAAAATAATGAATTAAGGATGCTTCCTAGTGGTCCTTGAACTCTGTAACTACAATCAGGTAACAGACTACAATTAATGGAATTGTAATTGAAATTAATGGAGACTACAAGGCAGGAACTCAAGAGACGTTCTCATTACGTTTGTACGGCAGTAATCGTCGAAAATCTGCTGAAAAGAGTGCAGAAAAATGATTGTTTATCGCTCATTTCAATAGATTCTTAAATGCTTTCAGCAGATACGGCGTTTCTTTAATAAACATGGTCACACTTGCGTACAAGGTTCGCTGCTTTTCTTGTACCTGTAAGCTGCGCGTCGCGGGAATCGTGTGCTTATTGAAAAGCGACGCGTTAGACCAAAAGCCTGGTCAATGACATAATTCCATTTTTACTCTGAACACATTTCTTTCATTTTCAAACGCTTTTTCGTTACGGACACACTATTTCCTTTTAGATGTTTGTGTCCCACCTGGCAAGTGTCCCACCTGGCAAGCGTCCCACCTGGCAAGCGTCCCACCTGGCAAGCGTCTGGCCCGGCAAGCGTTCCACCTGCCAATTTTCCAATCTGCCAATTTTCCCGAAGGCTCAGAAACTCCACGGCTCCAGTGTGCCGAGCAGCCACCCACCGGGCACCGTTCGCAAGGACTTCCCAGACCTTCTCCTGACCGCCGCCCCCGAAATTCCTTGCTGATTTTACTATCTATACTGTATACAAATACATCAAATTCATATCACTGTTTTTTGTAGTAGCCTTTTATTTAAGCACTGGCAGATAAGAAAAATATTCTCGGGTACACATCCAGCGATATTACATACATATCTGAGAAGGTCGTCGGCAACCGTGTTACAGAAAATTATGTTTTACCACATGAGATTTGGCGCGGTTTTGGTGGCAAGTGAACGCTAGATACAGAATAATAGCCGAAGAAATTCGTTCTGCATCGTCAATCACACGTCACTTTTCATTAGTGCGCTCGAAAGAACGAACTTTAGTGACCCAACTCTCGTTATTTTCTTAACAAATGTCACGATTATTCGCTCACTGGCCGAGCTCGTGTGTCCCAAGCGTGCAGTGTTTTTTCCCGTAGATTTATTTCACTCGAGCAACATCTTTAGGGTACCTATCCCAATAATATCCTTCGTGTGTTTATTTAGTTATTGCGTGTCCTACCTTACGGAATTATGTAGGAGCAAATTCCCAGGTCCAGATTCTCGGGTCCATATTCCTAATCAGCGAGACTGCGTCAGAGAAGGCAGTCCGTATCAGTGATAGGGAAAATTACATCATTTCAAGTGAGAGTTCCCGGAACTAATGTTGTTTGAGTCTTGAAGAAAATAACATTAATTGTCCCGTCATTTTTGACGGCGTGCTAGTGCTTGTGAATTAGAATGATGTGACTGAGTCCGGGACTTACAATTAAATTGAGAACGCTGATTTCTCAGTCACTTGAGCTTGTAACGGTGATAACTTCCATGTTCAAGAATAGGTCCGATGGCGTGAAGAAAATTTGGTCGAAAGTTTGTAAACTATGTGAGACATCTACGTTGTAGAATGAAAATTATCCACAAATCATGTCTGTATTCCACTTTTACAGCGTGGATACCTGAAATATGTTGTAATCTCTCCACCAGCTATCTTGTGCCACCCTGTGTTCATGAGAAGCGTATGCCAAAGGCTGTATCCGATGCAATACTGACTTCCAGTTACCAAGGGTAGGGGAAAAGGGTACCGCGAGTCTCAACGCATGAAAAACCTTCCTCCCCTCTTCCTCATCTCTCCCCCGTCCCCTGTACGCCCCGCAGTGGGGAGCGCCACCGCCACAAAGGCCGTCCATGTCTCTTCTTCAGCCCCAACTCGGGCGGCCTTGCCCCTGATGACCTCCGCCGTCGACGGTCTCTGGCTCAATTTGTTTTTTAACCCCCTCCTGCGTACCTCCTCTCCGGCGTACCTCCTCTCCTGCGTACCTCCCCTCCTGCGTACCTCCTCTCC
>VOMN01113260.1:0-14951 GCA_014899125.1 Orchestia grillus | reverse complement strand
TAATTCGTCCCTAATCGACCGTGTCTTCCTCAATCCACCGGCGATACGACTTTGATTTTTAATGGGGCAGTGCCTGACGAAAAGCATGAAATGCAAATTCATTGCAGTTACGGTGCTCTAGAATAAAAATGTACAACTTTACAAATTAACAAAAGGATTATTCTGCGTTGTATATGTTTATATTTCAATGACTCACACTTGATACTAGGGAATCTCAATGTTAATTTTTCTCAAGCGAACGATTTGGTCAATATGTACTATTTATTCTTTTGTTTTGGCCTCATCATTTTTTGCCGGCAAAATTTCTCCGTTTCCATAATTTGAAAGCTGTGACTAGTTCTTTTTTTCGCGTTTTTCGAATTTAAAATTATTGTTGACAAAATTTTAGCAGCTGTACTTTCGTGTGTTTTTATACCATTCTTTACTCGACTATGTGCAGCACCAAGCTGTATCCTGTATTCTTAATTTACTTTGTTCCTTATGTCTGTAATTCTAGGGGCTAAAATCGCACATGTTCGAAGCGGAACAGGATATTAGTTGTAAAACTAAAACGGATTCAATTCAATCGTGCTCGGAGCTAAAGCACCTTGCTCTTTGACTCATTTTCGTGAATATTCAGCACCTCGATAGCCTTCTTTAGCATGACCATTTGAAGTATTCCGAAAAAATATAGTAGTATGACATAACTCGTAGATAGCGAATGTTAGAAGTCAATTAGAATTTTGGTGCGATTTAAGACCCTCGTGAATTCGATTCACGGAACAAATTCATTCGTGAAATGCTATTCATAAACACGATGAATTCTCACGAATCTGAACTTTGAACCGAATTTAAGAATTAAGGAGATCTACTGTATGAGTCACCACCACTACTACCACCACTTCCTCTTGTTCTGACCTAAGGTATTTTATATCGAATGTAACAACGTGCATGAACTAAAACATACAACTCAATTCGATAGCGTGTTCATATCCAAGTACATTTAAATACTGATCATTGCTAACCCTTGATTGAGTCATCAGCGCTCAAAGCGTCATCAGATTGCGGTTTAGGCCTCCACATGTCAACGCGCTGCTCAGCTATGCGGGCGGCGGAGCACTTGTCGCTTCGGTTGTCTGGTCGAAGAGTAAGTCTGGTAAAGAAATACAAGTCTTTAACTGCACAACAAGTTTTATCACACTAATAAAGAACTGATTAAACTAATGTTTAAACCACACTAATGTGTGATTTAAACTTCCTTTTCCAAGAGAAGCACTCCCTGGTAACGTGAAAATGCCTTCAAGAGCCGAGGTAACCGGGGTCCTATCGGTTACGAAGCCCTCACGCTGTGACCACACCTTGGAGCCAAGGCCGGACTAGCTTTTTCATCGGCATTTGAAAGATTCTGAACTTTATACGAATTCTTAAGTTTCAGTTTCCATATCCGGTAATTTTTAAATCTACAAGAAACTACGTAAATTTTCACGATTCAAAATGTCTACATAGACCCGGAGTCCATTTCTCTATTGTTATTTTATTCCCCCTGTTGAATTACATGAATTTGAATTCGTGAGCGTCAATGAAAGTAAAGATCGAATGAAACCATTTCATACTAATGATGAGAAGCAATGCTTCATACATAATAAAACACTGAAGTTTTGAAAACATTTATAAAGGTTTAGTTGACAAACTCTAACATTCGTAATTGATTTTTCCAATGATAATTTTGTTTCATTTAAAAAGTGACCAGAAACATTGTATTTTTAAAATGCAAGCCTCACGCAAAAGGCTTCTTCCTTAGAAAAATCCAAGCCGATTCTCGTACAGCTCGAATGGAAAGGAATGTTTTGCAAGGACTTTTATTATTTACGTTTGCTATATGACCAGTTCACCAGTTCTGAGCTAGGATACAACGCGCCTTCAATAAATATTAAAATTCAAACACACGTGATGGTGTAAATATTCAACTACATACTTTAAATGAATGATTCTGAGGCTCATATTTTTCAGACAGTGGGAAGCTGGAATGCATATATAATTGTGGGTTGCTGAAATGCTTTCGTTGAAAACCCAATGGCAGCATTGTTTAGTTCATACTGAGCAAATACGCCCTTTATTATTGAATACCGCAGATGATGGCTAGTGTTGCATCTGGATTTGGTTCATAAAAACCAGATGAATCGTCCACTTGATGAAGCTGTCGTTTGATTCTTGGCAATCGAACAAAACCAACACATTGAGATAATATTGATATGGTAAAACGTTATCAGTGATTGTCAGTTTTGTGTAAGAATTTATCTCAAAACAGTTTTTACCGTCGCTGACTGAATTTCTGCTGTTAAGTTGAACAAACTTGCTCTCGTTTAAGTTTTCACACTCTCAGAATTATTACGACGGATCTGACTTCATTGCAGTGGCCAGAGCAAGAAAATAAATACAGTATTTTAACTCCTAAGTTAATTAATAAAATTAGCATCAATTGCAGTATGTTTTTCTTCATTACCATACAGTTTTAGTCAATTATTGTAGAATGCAAAGCTGAAGGCAAAAATATCCATATCTCCGACATGGAAATCACACTAAGATTGACTGGCCTCCAAATCTGTATTATAGCTATACTGACATACATAAACAACTATATTAGAATCGCAAACATAATATATTTGCAAATACCAACGTCAATTGTCAAAATAACTCATTCGACCATACATTCCCGCCGGGACTCCCCTTTCAGAGCTCTACTTTTTCCAGCGCAAGAGTCAAAGACTGGCCCTAATGCGGGAAGGATTTAAGACTGCCAAGCGACACTCCGAAGTTACCGATTAATCCAAGTCATCCCTTCTCATCCGGGACTCCAATCTTGAGTGTCTTTCATTCATCAAAGGAAAGGACGAAGTTTTGATTGCTGAGCTATTTGGCAGCGATTGCAACAACACCTTGATTGGAAAACCATTCTTTGAAATAGTGAGTTCGAGACCAAAGCACAATTGAACCAGCCACAGTTCCCGGCGTCCCGCTCTGGAGAACACATTGGGAAATTTGCTAGAAATTTAAAATAGCTCACGGGCAGTTAATTGCGTTCTAAAACATATACTGAAAGCTTTAGTGACACTTCTAAAATTTAATTCTTCAATAGTCTAACTTCTCTTCATTTTTTCTTGGCAGGAAATGTCAATACAAAACTCTGACGCCATTTATTATCAAATTTAATCATACATAAAACTTTTCGTGGACTAACGCTCAAGCCATGTAATTAAGTTTCTACTGAGCTAAAGTGAAAGTGATAAGCAGTAGTCTCTACCCTCATAATTTATTGAAAGCAAAACGAGCAAAATCTGTTGAGGAAACTGTGAGCAAATTTGAATTTAAATTCCAATGTATCAACCTTGAAAAGAAAGTCGATTGAATCCCGTAATCGTATTTTCACACGAATAATAGATTTTCATATGAATGATGCGTTAGGTGATGTAGTCTTTTTATTGTGTTCTTCAACGAACAGCTTACACGCAACGACTCTTGCTCAGCTACACGCAAATAAACTGTTGTTATCGTGAAGCTCAAATTTTCTCAACGCTTTTCCTCCCCGAGTATGGAATGCATTTCTCTTTGCCATGTCTATGGATAAAAGCAACTTGGGATGAATATTGCTAACTATAAAAAAAGTAATAAAGCTTCAGCGGTTGTACATAAAGGGTATCACAATTTTTCTCTGGCTAGATCAAATGACCACAATATAGCAAAAACACTGTCATTCCGAAAGCCACCTTACGTAATTATTCATTTTCCTCCAAAAAACTACGCGAAAATTACTTGAGCTTAAAATATACGTATACATATAAATACCTATGCATTTACAGTATATTCATGGATTTTCTAGCCAGGTTAGAGAAGCTAAATATGTTGTCTCTCCGCTGGGACTTATGTGAGTTGGAGACACAAGCCGTTCATCACTGCGGACTTGTCTTTTCTGAAAACGCAGACCAGACCTTCCCACAGCTCTTTTTATGTACGTGGAATTTTGAAAGCTCTCTTGATAATAGCGAAGTTCAGATTCTAACTTTGCCTCGACCAAGCTGGGCAAACATAATTCGTGACCTGCCACGGCAGCCCGCGTTGCGAATATCAAACACGGACTAGAACGTCCCTCGGCCTTCCTGCTGACACCGCAACTTTGTCCCAAGGAACAGCCGATGAAGTGAAAATTGCAGTGATTTTTTTTGCTTGGACACCAAATTTTCGAGCTGTTGTAGCCGCCACGGTCTCGACGCCTGCCCTAAATCGATCATTGGACCTGCAGTCCGCCCGCACCTGGAATAGCTGGGACACCTAACGGGATCGGAAAAAATTATTTCTACTATCGTAATATTTTTTACTACTATCGACAAAAAACTTCCGCTGCAAAAGGGAGTAATCTAGATGCAACAAAATATGTCATTGATCCACATAATGCCTTAATTCATACGTTAGCTAGCACTGTACACGCCAGTTTTTCGGCGAAACTCATTTCACCGACCGCAATATAAAAGCGCGTTCTTGGTGACTGTTCTGATCCTCAGCCTCCGCTGAAACCCTCCATCTCGATGCTCTTTGTAGAAAAATATTACCTATGTACTCCTTATTAATTAAGTTGCCAAGGACCTCTGTACTCCGTCACTCTCCTATCGAAAACCCTAATTTCTTGCTGAAATATAAAAATTGCAGCGTAATAAAATATTTGCTACCTTGTGATCACCGACCAAAACTCACCATCTTATACTTACCCAACATAACTTAGCGTTTTCTTTGCCCTTTGCAGAATCCTGCAACCCTGTGATCGCTTTTAATTCACTATACGTTCTCAACGTACAAAAATCCGCCAGTTCTATTCTCTTAAAAAAAAAATACTTTGACGCAGAGCCGCCAGCAGAAGCTCACATTCATCCAATCAACGACTCACGGGGACATATGCTTGAAACTTGTGCAACATTTCGTAACCCCTACGCGCCTCAGTTACAATCTATTATCTTTGCATGCCTTTGAAAACCATCACGCTCGAACCCTTTGCGTCTGACTTTCCATCGACTATTAAAAATACACATGCAATTCAATGATAAATTGACTGCGTTAGAGGCTCACGCTCAGCTTAAATATTCTGCCTTCAAATGACGAGTTGTTCGTGAGAAGTTTCACTCGATATTTTGTAAAGCTACGACCCTCCGCTCACAATTAGTTTTGAAATTGATTCAGTCATGAAACCTGAAAGGAGAAGGAATATAGACAATGGAAAGAAAGTTTACATTTGAACCACTCATACACAAAGCATGTTAGCAATTCGATTTTCAAAGTAGTTGGTACAGAATTTTAAAATTATATTTGCGAAGCATGTTGAAGTAATAAACTATAATAGTTAATTTACGAGCTGCAGCATTGAGTGATATGATGATAATAGACAAGTTATTGTCTATTATCATCATATTATTGTAATTGATAGCTTTCTTGCCCTTCATGCAATCAAATAACTTGAAAGGAACAAATCTACATGAAAAGAAACCTGAAAGTTGAATATTTTACGAATTTGCAAAATTGAAGCACCGATAAATCATATGCAACAATTTTGTATTTTAAAATGCCTGAGGCCCTGCTCCCACCAGTCTTATCAAAATATGTACGAGTACAATTACACGTACGAACTACTAACGTAGGGGTTTCATGCTTTCACCTTAAAAATTGATTCTGTTAAGATGTAGCGAGGAAATGTAAAAAATAGAGAACATCGAACAGAAAGTCAACTACGTAGCGATTTAGAGCCATTTTTCTCCCGTGCTCGTGTAAAAAGGCGTGAGTATAAGAAGTCAATGCGCACGCTTATATTGACCGAAAGTTAAAATTATATCTTTCGTTATCCAGATGTTTTAACACAAACATTCCGATTATTGTAATATATTGAACAAACATATTAATTTATACATTTTGTAGGGTAACGAATAATGTCTTAGTGATTCATGGTAAGGTTGAGACGGCGGCAAAGAAGAAATTTAAAATCAAGAACATAAGAAAAGCTAACACAAAACATCACATCAGAAAATGGAAAATAGCGCTCTGTTATTGGTAAACTAAAACGCAAAAGAAGTGAAAAAATATAGATAGAAAATGATCACACCCTGGGCAACGATGCAAAGATTTTGAAACTGTTGATCGCAGAATCTTTCACAACAATCGAAATAATTTCGTTCTAGAGAAAATTATGCACCGTTATGGCATAAGGAAATTTTGATACGCATTATATATTGAATGAAACTTGGGCTAAACTTATGGAAAGGTGAGCAAAACGAGTACCTTAAGTATGTAGATGCGTCCTAGCCATTTTAATCTCCATTAAATTCCATTGAAAGGTTTGGTGCTAATTTTTGCAAACTTCTACTCACAGCACGAGTTATTTACATTTGTGCACGAATATGAACCTCCGTAATTGTGTCAATGGTTTTAGTGCCATTAGCAATAGGAGCAAATAATTCAATAGTCATATAATGACATTTTTTCTTCTATAACAAAGAAGCAGCCGAACTATGAAACGGCGTAAGTCTATAAGCGCAAGACCCAGTAGCTTCTACTATTTGGTTCTGGCGTGCGAATAAAATTTAAAAACGGAAAGAAATTTCTGTCCAATGAGATTGAGTTAGAACATATATTGGGCTTTGTGTACCTAATAATTACAGACTGGGCACCTAAGAGGAGAGAAGAAAATTTGATTAATCTTCCGTTTCCGAGAGAAAAACTCTGTGACCACATGGAAACCAGTCTAAGCGAGCGCCCTGTAATCAAACGAGGGACACTAAATCACCACGTGTCACCAGGAAACACGTGTGCCAACAACATTTCTTTCTTTAAGAAACTCTCTTGGGGGTAAGTGGCAAGGTCACAACGAGGGGCTGTTAGACTCGAACTTGTGGAAAGGTTAACACGTCCATAAGAAGAAAGGCACGTTGAAGCTTAATACTCATACGGGTGTATTATTGATAGCTTAGTCCCACAGTCAGAAGAGCTAAGCCTCTTCTATATACCTCAACTCATTCCAGCGGTAAGCATACAACCATTAATAATTCCAACACGTATTACCGTTGGATTTTCAATGTCCCTTACAACTATTGGCGTAGTGAGGGATGTGAGAAATGTGTGGTTTAAGCTTCCTTTCCCAAGAAAAGTACTCCCTGGTTACGTGAAATACCTTGCCTGAGCCGGGATCGAACCCTGAACGTCCCGGCTACGAGGCTATCACGCTAACCAGTACGCCATGGAGCCCATTCAATATATTTGCTTACTGATTTTCTAATATTGGGAAAAATGGCTCACAATATGATCTATGACCGTAGTGGAAATATGAATGGCCACGCATTCACAAACGAGTCATCATATAGCGTCTCATGTTCTCCCAAGATCACATTCTCCGGTAGACCGCAGACCAATATTGCTACGAGACTTATTTGAGACAGCGTCGGTATCTCGCACAGCGTTTGTGCGCCACGCGGATCCCAAACACGAGCCTGCAAGCAGCGATGATGCAGGATCCAATCGTACAGCTCATTGGGCCAAAAACTTATTGCAAATGAAGAGCAGTGTTCCTGGACCAGTTACGCCTGATACATAAGGCGCTAAGCAGGGGCGCCTGAATACTCGAGTCCGCCGCACAAGCTGCGTCTTCTTCGAGGCACGCTGCCATCTGAGGCTCGCTGGTTTACGAAGTGGAATCCAAGAACGATATCTAAATGAAGTTCCAAACATCGATTTGTGTACTGGTCATCAGTATGTAAATTATTTTATTTGAAAGATTAGTAAAACATTTGTAATGACCTTGCGACAGTGTGATGTTAAACCGTGCAGCGATGACGTTATAACTGATTCGCAGTCAGACCAATTAACTTCATTTATTTACGAGAAGTATTTTAGATACAGGTAAAATGGTTTGAAATTTTGTCTTTCCAAATTTTAATGCAAGTTATCACGACTCTATTGTGGACTATGTATATCCAATTCTCCTCTATTTCCTAATCGCTTTAGTCGGACACGAAATAATTTCTAGTTTATTTGGTTTGTTTGCATCGTGCGTTAACAAAAAATTCTCTGATTGGCGTACAATCATTAAGAACAAATATCATGATCATTATTCTCGTTCTTAACTTTTTCATGACGTAACACAGTAAACTATTTCTCTTTTAGCACCAACAGAAGATATTTAAAACAATTCATTCCCTATTATTCATCACTGTTACCTCAAATGTCAGGTAGCTTAAAATGACCCGGTTTCTTGAGAGCTTCCTGATTTACCGATGAAAACTTCTTCCTACGTAACAGATTTGAACTAAAATATTTGAAAAACTGTGGGAAGACTTCGTTCACTATGCTCTAATTCTTTTATTTGCTCTATTAGCACTCGCACGGTTAATTGATTATGAAACAAATTAATTCACAAGTTGAAGATGATTCGATCGTTGACTAGATTAAACAAACTAAGAGTTAAACAAATTCATGTTTTAAAAATCAGAAAGTAACAGCCCATTCTATCGTTAGAGATCATTTGTGTCGTTCTGATTCTGTAAAAAAAATAATTCAATTTCAAGATGCAAAACTGAGGTATATATAGATGCAGCTCAGGCAGTAATCCTAAGGCCCTTACATCTCTGGAGCTTAGAGAGCTTAGCGAAGGACAGGCAGACACCCGCTAATCTGTGTGAGCAAATGGGAGTAAATTAATCTCAAGAATATTATAAAATGCACAACTTTCTAAAGACTAGACAGTACGAAATTCTTAAATTTTAACCATATTCCATTACTTCAATAATTTTGCTACTTGATAAGTTTTGTGTACATTATGGATAAATGCATTAAGTTATACAGGGTGTTAGGGAAAAAAGGTAAAAAATGTCACACCTACTAGAAAGTGGCAAACTAAACACTTTTGCCAGCATAAAAATCTGCGAATTTTTTTTAGATATTAGCTGTTCAACGTTTGAAACTGAAAAATTTGAAAACCAAATTCCCCAAAAATACAAAAATAATTTATTTATACATTTACTTTACAGCAATTGTACAAAGTTTCCACCGCCCACATCGATGCACTTGAGATATCTTCGGCTTAAGGTCTACTGGATATTGTGGAAAAGGACTGACATTTCAGAAATATCACTAGAAGCCACTGTAATTGTTGCCACGACATCTTCCTCTGATTCCACAAGTGTTGAATAAACAAGTCTTTTCTTGTGTCCTCAAAAATTGATCTGCATCGATGTAGGTGGTGGAAACTTTGAACAATTTCTCTAAAATAAATGTCTCCATAAATTATTTGGGGACAATTTTGTTATGAAATTTCCTCCTTTTAAACATTATGCAGTTAATAATAAAAAATATTTTTTCGTCAAGTTTCATAGAGGCAAAAGTGTACGAGATATTAATGCAGTAATATAGTGCTCAATAACACGATATGTAACTCGTAATAATATTCGCTGGGTATTTGCTAATGAAGGGAAAACCATTGCCTTTGATGCGTAGTTGCTAATACAGGAAAAGCCATTGCCTTTGATGCGTAGTTGCTAAGACGGAAAACCATTGCCTTTGATGCGAATTTACTAATAAAGGGAAAACCATTGCCTTGGATGCGTACTTGCTAATACAGGGAAAACCATTGTTTTTGATGCGTATTTACTAATACAGGGAAAATTATTGCCTTTGATACGTGGTTGCTAATACAGGAAAAACCATTGCCTTTGATGCGTAGTTGCTAATACAGGGCAAACTATGGCGTAAGATGAACTGCTCTATAGTGCAGTCCGAGCTCTCCGAAATGTTTTCGATGTACGATAGCACACCCCGGCTCAGGTATAAATCAGGTCGAGATTTGGTAATCACAGGCTATAGATAATTCAGTCTGGAGACTGTCTCCGCTTGGTTGTACCTGAGATTTAATTATGTAACTGGTTGTCCGATTAAAAACTATCGCGTACTTAACCATATGTGTTTTATTACCCAACCCTGATTTACATAATCGCTGTACGGTCTGAAAATTTAGCGGACAAAAGTGTTTAGTTTGCCACTTTCAGGTAGGTGTGAAATTTTCTGCCTCTTTTCCCTAACATCCTGTATATATACATACATGCAGGGTGAAAAAGGTAAATTGAGACAATTTTAATCATAAATTTTCCTATTTTCCCGGTCGTGATTGAAATATCTGTTGGACTTGACTTCGAAACGATGTGCTACAGCACAAGACGTCGAAATATTGTGACTACACATTCGATAGACATCAGGAAATAAAAATCTAATTGATATTGAACCATTTGAAGAGTCGTGGAGGAGTCGTTCACTTCTTTGTGGATGAGAAAAAATTTGTTGTTCATTAGGAATTCTAGAAAGCCATTCAAATCGTAGAAACTCCAGGGTAATTTTTATGGTTCCATCAGAAGCTCCTCGTGTCACGGAGTCCAAACCCGGCCTCCATCATGCTGTTTGCAGGTGTTATTAGCAATAGTGTAATCATGCTCTCTCATTTTATCAAAGCAGGACTCGAAATCAACACTGCTAAGTATGAAAGATTCTTGAAACAGTCATCTTACCCTTGATTAAGAAAAACTACGATTCACAGCAAGTTATGTTCTTTCAGGACTCAGCGCCTGCTCTTGAGGTCAAAACTCTCCAGAACCTCCTCAATGAAATATTGCTACTGTTCGTCTAAGAAGATATTTGGTGCTTTAGCTCACCAGATGTAGATCCTTTCAATCATTGGCTGTGGGCGAAAAAGTGTCGAACGATCAACCTCACAACACTGTTCGATCCCTGAAGTTAGCCATCAAGCGAGAATTCTGATCACTTAATCTATTAAGCGGGACTAAGTAGTGAACGCCTATTGTTTCAAAAAGCGTATCCAGCAGGCCATTGACACTGAGACCTCATACATAAAGTTAATTTTTAGTAAATCAATAACCTGATAAATTCCACTCAAAACATTTTTTGTACCATGTTTTATACTAAAAAGTACATAAGGTTTTAATTTATAGTTGCATTAGTCCCAATTTACCATTTACATCCGCTATACAAAAGCTTTAAAATTCGGTTTCTTTAGAATGCCCAATAAGTTACCGAACTCATACGGCCCACAAGTAGCTAGAATTAAAAGTAAGTATTGATATTGTGTAAAGAAATCCATTCATGTAATTTTTAACTGATATAACGCTAGTGGCAAAAAACTTTAGAAATTGTTGTATATTGTTTGAAATCTGCGGATTGTTGAAAACCCCAGTGCTATCTCTACTGTCGCTGAACTCTTTACATTGCATATAGCCTGGTAACTAAGTACCGCGGACCGATTCTCTGCACGACATATTCAAACTTCTTTATTATTTTTGCAGCTGTACCTGTAAAAAATGTCCCAAACAAACTGCCTGTTCTAACTACCTGTCTGCATCAGTACTTTTTCCTACCCCCGTTTTCTCTTTCGTTGCTACCTTGCCTACGTACACTTTCCCAATCCAGGTTTAACTCCTACTCTAACTCTGTATCAGAGCTTTCTTCTAACCCTAGTCCCAATTCTGGTATCGAGATGGTCATGAGGTGCTCTAACAAGCTTGCGTAGACCTCACGGACAGCCCTCATGAGGTCAGAGTTCTACATTGAATGAGTGTCCCACCTGAAAAGCTGGTCGCTGGATTTAAAGACGGCGGCCCTAAGTAGTTCGCTCGATAGCTCCCTTCGTTATGTTCGTCCTATTAAAGCTAGTATATGAAGGTTCTTTCATAGATATTGAAACTCTTGATCGCTGCTTATTTTTAAGCATGATAAGGATTAGCAGAGTTTATCATTTAATTGTAAGGTGAAATCAAGATAAGAGAATTGATATCACGAAATCGATAATCAAAAAGTAAATTATAAGAAACAACATAATATTGAGTAGCTTTAAGCCTTCTTGGTTGCGAATTCAGAAAAATGTGGTTTAATCTTTATTTTATTAAAGGCCTCACAGATCCCAGACTCATTTAGATGCATTTGTTCGTAGCTAATGGAATTTCGTGATATCATTGAAATTCACTCGTTCTTTGACACATTACTTTTGAAGATTGATATCTAAGTGGATAACATTCATATAAAATGCGCGGCAGCACTTTCTTCACAGCAGAGCTTGCATTAGCATCCCTCACACCTGATCAGGAAGTATGTTTTGTCATGTAACTCGATCCGCATGAATATCTAGTTGAATACAAGATGTTTAACTTTCGTTAAAAAACATAATTGCACCAAATATGTCAGAAGGTTACCTTGCTTGTTGCGTATGATTCCACTATGAATTTTTCTCGTGAGAAGGAAATCTACAGTGACCTGGTTTTGTTATGTTTGATCACCCGATTGCCCGATTTGTTCGTCAGGTCGTCTAAAGTTACACTAACATAATTACAATAAAACTGCAATAAAATTATGAATACATATGATTTTTAAAATACTAGATCGAGTCAGTTATCACAATGCACTTTAGATACAATAAATTTTGGTAAGAAAATGTGCGAAGGTCCAGCAAAGCTTAGACGGGGAGGAATCTCTCATTCAAACTATTTACAATTTTCTTCGTCAAACACCCGTCGAATTTATTGACTTGGGGATGAATTGATAGCCTTCATGAGGTGTGAGTTTCACGTGAGGGAGAACACTACGGCAGAGGTTGTTGAAAAGGCAACAAGAGAATGACAACGAGGTAAATCAAGACTAAACATTTATCGGAGAGTGTATAGGCAGGCTTTAAAAGAAGCAGCTCATCACTCTTGGCAAGTTTTGATGCATTGGCAGTCTTCTCGCTTGAAAGCTATTCTATTGGAAAATATTACGAGGTGTAGGAAAAGAGAGATGCAGAACCCATTTCGGTCACGGTATTGGAGCAATTGTAAAGAGGGTGGAGTTAGGAGAGCAAGGTACCGCAAAAAAGACTTCGAGAGGAAAGGATCGGGAGATTGATTTAGCCCAGCGTCTCAAAAGGAGCTGGAAAAGAGCTCCGTCCCTCAGATGAGCAGCTGCTTAGAAGGCCAGCCCTTGAGACTAAGTTGCAGGTACCGAGGAACTGCTGCTTTGGACTTACACCCTGAGAGGAGAGGACGGATTGGACTTGTCCTTGAAAACAACGGGCAAATTACAGCTATGTAAGGAGCCCACAATTTCTAACATCTAGCCTGGAGCTTCTAACGTTTCCGTGCGTCGTTAAAACGACACCAAAAATTATTGCGCGTAGCCTTTATTTACAGTAACCCGAAACACATCGTTAGTTGAACTCATCATCGTTGCACCGTTTCCTTTGAACTCCGCCACCTTTATCTGCAATGCACGTTATTGAGAATCTCATCGGAGTTTCTAATGCGGAAGAAATAAAGTTTCGACAATACAATTGTATGGTAATACTATCGCTTAGCTCAACGAAAATTCAAAGGAACTGCTGAAGTGAACAGTGAACCCCTTGCGCACGTTGTCGATCGATCACTCGCAACTGGAATAGTCTAGCAGGACTGGAGGCAAGCGAATGTCACTCCCATTTTCAAGAAATGGAGCACACAAACTCCCAGGAGCTATCGCCCAATCAACCTAACATCAGTCATCAATAAAACAATGGAAAAATTAAAAAAAAAACAAGATTAGAAGATATCTACAAGCTCATAACCTGATAACCGACACCCGGCAAGGGCTCAGAGAAAAAAGCAGCTGCCTAATCTTCTCAACTTTTTTGGAGAAATCAACCGTATCTACGACAGCACAAAAATCCTTAAACCTCATATTCGTACACCTCAATTTTCAAAAAGCCTTTGTTTAAGTTCCCCACGAAAGGCTTATGGCCAAAGTTGAAGCCCATGGTACACAAGGCAGCTATTCTCGATGGATACGAACCTGTCTCACTGGTCGCCCTGAAAAAGAAATGATTCATGAGCAACATAGCGACTGGACAACAGTAAATTCAGGAGTTCTTCAAGAAAGTGTCCTACGTTCATTTCTTTCAAAATCTAATAACAATGATCTGATATCGGATACGTCAGAAAAATCAACAAGTTCGCATTCGACGACCCGAAACTCTGCCACATGGCGTTTATTGAACGGGACAGAAAAAAATTCAAACAGATCTCAATCGCCTAATCCAATGGACTAAAACCTGGCAAAGGAGCTTCAACATCGACAAATGTATAGTGATGCACATTGGATCCATCCACCGAAATTTCCATTACCCAATGGAAATTGCAAATCAATGTACTCACTGCAAATCTCGAGCATAACAAGCAACTAATAAAAAGTCAAAACGTGAGCAGAATTCTGGGTTTCATCGTAAGAAACTGAAAGCAGAAACGCTAACGAAACGTTTACGCGTGCAGCCCAGCCGAACACGTCCATCGCCCAACAGCTGGCCAGTGACGACCGCCTTACATTTCAACTAAGCTACAACTCGCAAGTCCCTCCGGCAATACGGCCTCATCCGCCCCTCATACCTCTCCGTTCGCTGTGCCCAATACTAAATGAGCTTACAACTGCCCAGCAGTTCGTGAAACTCCAAAGTTCGTCGCTGTACTCATTTAGAAACATTTAGAAACATTTATTTACCAGAAGTAATTCACATCAGATACAGATTTACAATCGAACGAGGAATGACGAAGAACCAGGATCAGGATAAATACCACATGTGGGCCCGAACGAGCTACAAGCCTTCTAGTGCAACCTAGTTAGAAATGAGGGTATTCAATTTACAGTACATCAATGATTAATAACAAAAAAGGTTTNACATGGTATGAATTTAGCAATTTGGGTAAGAGACTACATACATACACATAAGTGAGTATATATCCACATATCTTAAATATCTTGGTATCTTGAAAATGCTTGGGCCTTTATTCCGTGGCCACACTGGGGTGCCACCTGTTTGTGTGCATGGTGATCCTTCGCCTATCCGCGAGCTGTTGAATGAGGTCGTTTCCCTCTGCCGTCTGATG
>VOMN01113251.1:0-11596 GCA_014899125.1 Orchestia grillus | reverse complement strand
CTCTCATCAAGCCACGACGCCTGCCTCACATCAAGCCACGACGCCTGCCTCACATCAAGCCACGCCGCCTGCCGCACATCAAGCCACGACGCCTGCCTCACATCAAGCCACGACGCCTGCCTCACATCTATACCAAGAATGCACCGATTCATACAATCGAAGGTGATCAATTTTCACGTCTGATGTAACTTTATTACCATAAAATAAATACAAGATTACCATAAAAATCGTTCTCCGAGTACTTTACATAGAGCAATTAAATCAAGTGCGAATATCAGGGGATTAACCGGTGTCATTTTAGATTCAATTCAGCTCATATTCGGTTGTTCTTTCCTATGTTTTTTCGCATTCAAATTTTGGCTTTAAAAATTTCTTTTCAGAACTCATTTGGGTAACGTGAGGTAAGAAATATCATAAATATCCTCCCAAATTATGACACACTAACCGTACGCTTACAGAACTTTTTTAAAGTGCATTGATTTCATGCTGAGTTGATCTGAGAGGAAATTTTCCGTTCATTAGAAACAGGGAAAAAACATTAGTGTTCACTGGAATTATTTTCAATGAAGTAGCTGGAAAGTTAGCTGACCGAATAGCTGTCAATATCCTGAGACACATACAGTGGATGCAATAAATATCCGACGCATGGTCAGACTTGTTGACCCTAGTTACATAACAGCAAAACAATGGAAAATTGAATACTTTGTATATTTACGTACGCTCAATACTAAATCAAAATAAATGTAAATAAATGTAAAAACAGTGGTATAATATCGACTAAATTCTTAGATTATCATCTTAGAAAGTATCCAACACACCCATGAAAATTTTTAAAGCGATAACAAATAGTCCTGGAAAATTCCAGAGTGACTTTCGTGACGGGAATGTTGTGGAACTTTCTAGAAGAAGAACTTACTTCGTCCACTTGCAACAGTGGACCTCAGTCCATGTCTGAGAGCTGCATGAGAAGGCGGTCATCCTTCAACGCTTTAATTCTAATATGGCGAAGACTCAAGAGCTGGCAGAAAGCACTGGAGAGTCAATTGTTCTGTTACATAAAAGGGATTAGGGATACAGAAAAATTTTACATGCTCTAAGAGCACAAGTCTCAACCATTGGTGACATGATTCGCTTGTTGATTCTATATCAGTCCACGGCAAGTCTACTCTGTTCAGGGCGTCCATCTAAAATTTCAAACCGTGCTTCTAAACATATACTCCGTAAAGTAAGAATAATGCTGGAATCTTTAGATCTAAACTTCAAAATTATTTGGAAGCCGCTAGGACAAATTTATGCAAAAAGACCATTCGAGCAGTTTTTGGAAACAAGAGAGTCTGTTCTTCCACACGAAGTAAAACCCCTTTGTTGAAACCAATTCACGTCAGGATTAGAACCCGGCTCACAACTCCCATATATAAGACGTTCAATTTTCGATTACTTTGTTGTTGTGTTACTCTGTTAACTGGTCCATTGACCGGACATTTCTCTCAAAATAAGCTTGACTATCAGAATGTAAGGAGTTCACAAATAAACACAATAGCTTCAGAATCGTTAACGGTTTTTTATCGGACCCGCACCATTAAGAGCATCGAGGAAAACCACGGAACCGTTTCCCCCAGAAGAATTTATTAATAATTTTCAGGCAACCGCTCCGCTTTGAAAAGATGCGCTGTTTTCAACTTCCTTGAGCGTTTTTGGAGCCGGACTCGGCGGGATATTACTGCGTTCTCACCCGTAAAAAACCTCCCAAGTTCTTTGGTAAAGAACGCGGACTTCGCTCGATATGAGCGAGGGCCAACAATTCCAACACGGGAAATGACCGCGTCGAACGCACGCGGATTCCTGTGGTAAAAAAGTAGTAAAAAAAGTAATAGCGGCGCGCAATTGTTGTTTGGAACCGTTTTCGACAATAAGTGCAGCAATGAAAGTCCCATATAATTACATCTTGTATCTTTGCATTGACGACGATTTTCCCGCCTGTATGAATAATTTTACCTTCATTACGTGTGCAAACCTATTCATTCCGTACAACCTGTTCCTCAGAGAAGGACTGTACTAACTCTAGGTTTCGAGATATTAGTGACATCACTTGATAATTGAGGTGTGTCAATAGGTTCGTTCCTAACTGTAGGTTATGCCTTGCAAAATTTCCATTGATAATTTAAATAATCGAACATTTTCGTTAATTTGAATGTGAACTTAGACTACGAAAGTTTGCAAAAATGGAAGGCTGGTAGCACTTTATAGACTCTTTCCTCGGATTTTGTTTACAAGCATTGCAAACGATTGTTCGATAGGAAATGGGCATCGTTTTATTGTGAGAAGCAGGTTTTAATCAAAAGATATAAAAATGATTAAAAAAATCAAGACAGCTTGTCCAACGTCTCTTCCAGTTAATATTTGGCATTTGGTTGTGAAATTTCAGGTCAGCCCAAACTTATCGTTGTCGACCAGCACTCAGTTATCCAGTAACTTCCCTTCTTAATTGCTCAATCTTTGCCTTATAGTGGATGAATTCTAGCGGCACCTCTCCTAGTGATGCCTTCACTCAATGTGGGATTTCAATTAACGGTCGAAAATAATTTGAATAAAAATAATGTGCACGGGCATAGTGTATATGAGGTGAATGGCCTTGAGTGTGAGGCAGATTTTGACCGAAGTGGCATGATCCCACTTACCAACCCTCCGATCTTGCTCCCTGTGACTTTGTCTTGATCCCCCCGAATGAAGGAAGTCCTCAAAAGAAAACGTTTTGCAGATGTTGAATAAGTTAAAAAGAAAACGACGGAGTCATTAAAAAACGTAACTTCATAGAAGTTCCAGGAGTGCTTTGAAAAGTGGAAAACACGTTTGGACCGGTGCACTGTATCAAATGGAGAATACTTTGATGATAAGACTATAAACTGCGATAATAACCAAATATAATTATAAGATACAATTCTTGTGACTTTTGGGTCCCCCTCGTACACTATAATAAAGCAGTTTGTCAGGTGAGAGAAAGCTTCAAAAATAATTAAGACTCGGCTTATACTAGGGTATTCATGACCAATTCCCGCAAATGGGTTCGGGGTGTACTGGTCGAGTGGATAGTGCGCTGGCCTCAGATAACGATGGACCCGGGTTCGATTCCTGAAATACGCACCTGGGCTTTCCACAATGCAAGCTACAAGGAAGACGTTACCCCCCAAGTTCCATAAGATCACGAGTCCGTAAAGGTGAGAGGTAATCCTCTCACAATCCCCTCAGCTCCCTTGCTCACAAATTCACCTTTACTTCTCACACACTCGCCTCTCACCTTCACTCACCCTTCCTCTCAATCTCTCCTCATCTCCCTCTTCTTTTTTCTCTCATTTTCTCTCCTTTCTCCTTCTCCTATCTCTCGCGCAATACTCATGCCAAGAGGGGGGAGGGGGGTGAGCCTACCCAATGCCAGACAATGGTGACTTTCTGAAGCTTAATGGCTACAAGTTCTGCAAAGCGCTCTGTGTAATCGAAATCGACTATTAGACCTGGAATTTGACCCAGGCCTCTGGAAGTGAGACAGGATATTCTAACCAGGACGTCCGGCGTAAGACGAGCGTGAGTAGTTATCGTGCTCATCAAACACCCAGAAAGCATAGGGTTCTGTGAGCTTCAGGAAGTTAGACCAACAGGCGAAAAGCTTGGAACCCAAACTGAGCAACCCACCACAGAAAAACGTAATTTGACCAATGCTCATTCGATTATCATGGATTCGTTTGAACGTAGTGAAAAAAACTTCAGGGAAGTTAACTGAGATTATCGGCCCCCTGAAGGCTACCGGCGCTACAGGCTCTGCATGGGAGTCGAGCGCTGACTGCTTGGGCTTGTCTGTCATTCAAGAAGCCACCCCAACCCCACGGCAGCACACCCCACACAGGGAGGAAGTCCTCAGGCGCACTGCTGGTAAGTCGAAGGAGGTCACTGTCTAACTTTCAACAGCGACGAGCAGCACCAGCTCATTTCTTCTAACTTTTTACCCAGGATTCCCAGTAATAAACACAATATAATTTAGCGAAAGAACAAAACGTAATTAGGATAGAAGCTACAGTTGGATGAGAAAATGCAAATAGTAATAATGGTACGTCTATGCATATGTGACCCCAAATCTCACAAAACCACTTCAAATATTTTAATCTTATGCTTTCAATTCGATTAGCGTTGATTTTCAAATTTGATTGTCATTTCATTATTCATATTAAACAGCAACATAAATTGAGCTGAAACAAGTGATTTAACGGATCGGAAAATAGACAATTGTTGAAATTTACGCCTCAAGTCTGCACACGTCGACTTGTCCAACAGTGTGAGAAAGGCGATTACTGGACTCATGGGAGGATATTACTCGTCTTCACTGCTGTTCTTAGCCTTCCAGATCTTCATACCCGTCCAGTCTCTTCAGAATCCTTGGCTGGGGAAAGAGTGGTTGCCTAATCGACGCTCTCCGATGGTATCTGACACCACTGAGCACCAGCTGAGCAGATTTCGTTGAGGCCGACCCTGTCCGATATATATCAACTCTGTAATCACTTCAGAAGCAGTTACTTGGGATTCTCCACATCAATGTGTTAGAACATTCGTCGCTACATGAATAGACCCTTCTGCGATGCGAGTCTTGTAAGTGTGAATATGCTCACACCATTCGGATAAGAAAACCTTTGATTTGACCCTCGTGAATGCTGTAACACCAACAGGTATATGCTAAAAATGCAACAAAATATTTTATTCCCTACAGGCCTCGGGAAACCTACACCTTTTTAACTTTATTTTTAATAAGTGCGATTGTATGCAATAATGAACGGACGGCTTGAGCATTGGACAACAAGCGACGTACAGCATGTAGTAAGTTTGAGAAGCTTTAGATTGTAACGACTAAAATGTAAGCAGACCACCGACGTAATTCCCACCCAAGAACCCCGTTACCATTTTATTTACGATGACCATCATTTAGCCCGACTGCTTCGGCACCCATCCCTTCCAAAAATTAAACGCATCAATTTTACGGTCTCCCTTAAAAGTTTCACCTCAACATGGACCATCACACGCGAAGGAAGTAGCGCTGCAACAAAGCCATACCATAATTTATGCACACACTCATCCCGAGTAGTCAGTCACCGTCACCAGGTTGGGTAGCGCAAGAAGCAAAACACGAACACAAGGGATATGTTGACATGACGTTGCCTAGAAATTCAGCAAAGCACGGTTACTGAAGCTTTAGACGTTTGGATGAAATTTTGCATCGGGGATTCTCGAAATGCATGTATGAGAACTCCCAGAAACTCGATGCCTCTCATTGAGTGGTGCCCAGTTTGCCTCTAGCTTCGTTGTTCATGCACAAATCGCCAAATCTAGGATGCGTGTTTACACTAGGTAAATTGTGATTACTTCATCGATTCAAGAGCGACATGAGGATCTCTTCTTTGTTCAGCCGTGAGGAGACAGTTAATTTACAGATGGGGCTCCATAGGCTTAGGATGGGATCCGATCCTCTTCATGAGCTGCTGAAGTAAGCAATTATAAGGCTATGAGGCTATTACTGGGGATCAAATCGATCGAGAAGGGGCATAAAGATATGAAGGCACAGTGAGCCGAGTAATGTAAATTGCGTATCAGTAAGTGGTATTTTCCCATGGAAAACTCCTATTACAAACGAAACTATTATGAAATTGATAAGAAAGGTAGGCTTTTGTGGACATTTTTTCCCAGACTGAAGCTGATAATCACTCATGGAAAAACCTCCACAGAAGAATTAATTTCGCAGTTTTATTTCTTTTATTAGTTTATCATAACCTAACTCTTATAGTCTTTGACCTATACGCTTCCCGAAAAAACATTTAGTGTGAACTTTGGAGAACAGAGATTCTTTACACAAAGCGAATTCCTACACAGGATCCCCTGCACATAGGGATAGCGAGTTAAAAATGAATAGGGTTAAAATATAAAGAATAATCAGCGAAGGAGGCATAAAAAGGGAAATAAGCAAAGTGGGCACGAAATATAGAAATCCCGGAGGCCTAATTAGAGTTGGAGTAACCCAACAGTGTCCCACGAAGGGCACCAGTTCCCATAGCATAGAATAGACAAACCAAACTTACTGGCCATGGACAACCTATGTCCCTGATAGGCTATCACCAGTTAATAATATCATTGCTTTTCAACGTCAATGCCATTAGTCTCAGTAAACCTTTAAGCTACAGAAGTTACTTGAACTAACTTTCCCAATTTAATTTTCATATGTTAGTTGACCAAAAATTATGACTTTGAAAAACAGATGGTAAATTTTGCATTAACTGGGACATCACAATTATATAAAGAAAAGAAACAAACTCATTATTTTGGTATGGAAAAAATCCTGATTTTGTTAAATTTTAAGCCGTCGCACAAATACATAGCTACTACGGGTCCTGAAAGGCTAAATAGCTGAAAATCCTAGAGAAGAATTTTTTTTTGAGCATACGAGTATGATGGATATACAATCACGCTATGTGGAAAGCTTCCGCGTAGATGGTGAGGGACTTGGTCGTATAACAAATAAATAAATATTTACCAACTCGCTGTGTGGAAAGATTCCGCATAGACAGTGAGGGAGTTGGTCGTATATTCATAAGTCCAGAACCAAAGAATCGAATGAAAGAAAGCAAGCTTCGAGTTGGTGGCTAGAGGCGCCATGGTCGGCGCAGTGCCTGGGGCAGCGGACATCCAACGAGGTGACGTGTGACGCTCTTGACACAGTTGACGTGTGACGCTCTTGACACAGTTGACGTGCGACACTCTTGACACAGTTGACGTGTGACGCTCTTGACACAGTTGACGTGCGACACTCTTGACACAGTTGACGTGTGACGCTCTTGACACAGTTGACGTGCGACACTCTTGACNTGACACAGGTGACGTGCGACACTCTTGACACAGGTGACGTGCGACACTCTTGACACAGTTGACGTGCGACACTCTTGACAGTGACAAAAAGTAAAGATGTACACCTCAGACCCAGTTTTTAAAGTTAGACTTGAATTAGCTAATCAGATGTGAGCAATTTATTAACCATAAGAGTCCTGAACATACAAGTAACAGTTCCCATTTGACCACACCCTGTCAGTTGTGTTGCGCTTTTCTGTCTTATAAGGTGTCGATGTATTGTTTGGCTGGTATTCCAAGAGTTCTAGCTCAAAAAATGTTCATAGAACTGCAGTATCACGAAACTTTTAAGCCGGGCCTCAAAAGTCTCTCTAGGTTCAAATTTCACATGGGTCATGTGTGGATGCCTACCCACGTAATAATTATCTCATTAACATTTCCAGACCTTGTGGGATTGTCGACTAGGGACTGTCCCCGCTCCTAATTAACTTTCCAGCGCCGTGGTCACCCCGCTGCTATCAAGGTGGTCAGGTTAGGGTACGTAGAAACTAATTATTAATAGATTAATTACACTGAGCTCCGTGATAACTTATTAATAAACATGAAAGTGATTAATCTGCGCCGCCTCAAAATTCTGTTGGATGGTGATATTAACAAAAGCAAATTGAATGAGCATTCCTGTCGATGTTTAGATGCGATGTCTGCACGGCACGCTCGAGAGTGTCGGGGCCAACTCAGCAGGCTTATTTACCCGCTATTTAACCCGATGACAGGCGGGGTAAACTGAGCAACGCGGCAACGGATCCGCGTGCGTTAGAGTTGAGAACTGAATAATGGCTTTTCTCTGTGCTGGAACTAAGACTCTTTGTTTCGTAACTTGCATTTGAGGCTACAAATACAAAAAGTGGGTTCGGCGGGTCTAAATCTTTGTTCTGGTGTTTGCATGATTTTCTCTAACTAGGGATCAATGGCAAAGCATGAGTGAATTTATTTGTAGCAAACATGAGTGCATTTATTTATTTAAAGCAATAAAATTGCGTTTCAAACGATTTGGTTGAAGGTGGGGGGATTTATTTGTAGTGAGGATTTTTTTCAGAATATATCTATTTAGAGCTTCACTAAGAGTGGTACCTGTGCACACGCATTAAAAAATAGTTTTAAAATATAAGGTATGAGGTTTCAAGGCTCCAATTTAAAGCTTCACTATCAATGCTTGCAGAACACACGAGTACACACTGATAAAGCCTCGGTAAATGACGACTCTCAGATCACAATTTTATCAGACCGACTATCCATAACGTCTGGCTGAACTGCAATCACGCATCCTTTGCAAGCTTAGATCGCTATGAATGTCCCAGTTTCTTCGCACCGAGGATTGGAACTCAATGCCTTCAAGCAGATTCCAATACTCCGCTAAAATGGGCCTTGCGTATATCGCTCCTGCAGATGTGGAGAAAGCTTAGTAGGTGATAATTGTTAGGTGATCATTGTTAGGTGATAATTGTTAGGTGATAATTGTTGGGTGATAATTGTTGGGTGATAATTGTTGGGTGAAAATTGCGAGTGCAGTTGTTTGCGTGCGTTGCTGTGGAATATCAATCAATCTATCGAGAATTTTTTTATCGAGCACGAGTGTGCTGAAATGAAATTCATATATACCCCGAGAATCGTCTAGTTATTTCTCCCCTTTTCAGTTTTCACACCAAACGATCATTTAACAAAAGTTTCGATAACCCTTTCAGAAGAATCCATCGATTATCCATAGCGTTAGTGTTTCAACATGTGAGCGGGTGATTTTAACCTCCAGTCTAGCTTTCTAATGTTTTTCACATGCCTCCTCTTTACATGTAGAATCTTCCGTCACACGCTAAACAACGCCGTGAACTTTTGCACTTACGTCCCATTTTTGCTTTTACGCGTTCTTTTCATTCAATTTCCTAAATTCAAAACCCTTCACTCATGAAGAATGTGTATCAAAAAGCTGCGCATCTACCACCATAATAACGCTATGCTCTGCCATCGATTAGCATGAAGCTTGTTAAGATAGCAGTGATAATGGTGTTGATTGAAGCGCTTTACTGACTCAGACTATGTGGCACCGAAAAAGAAGGGACCAATGTGTATAGACTGTAAAAAACGGAAAATCAATGTTCAAGGTGTGTTCCGCTACGGGATCCCCTGCTCATAGGAACAGCAAGTTAAGAACGTAGAGAGGAAAAAGGGCATGAGGCAGCGGAGAATGTATGAAACTGAAAGAAGCAAAGTGGGCTTGAAAGACAGAAGTCCCAAAAGCACACGTATAGCTGAGGTACCCTAACAGTGCGTGGTGAGGATTTGACAGCGCCTATCGAGCAGAAAAGGAAATTGCAAAATGGAGAATGGCCTCGAGGAGCGCAAATGGACCAATACAACTGCCTCAGCGGACACTAATGTGTGGACGACAGACTTCAATTCCAATGCAGGAAGAGCAGGTCGCGGCGCAGGAGATATGGCAAAATAATGTTCTCCTTCCCCAACGTTAGGTGATGCATCAGGTCGCTATGTGATGCATCAGGTCGCTATGTGATGCATCAGGTCAACAAAATATGACCGAGAGATTCGAACGTGTCATGGGTGGACTATTTTAATTTACTTGGCGAGGTTCACGGCAAAGATATTAAACGAAGTGCACAGATTGGTTTATTTTTTCGCAGTTACCTTCTCCTATGGTTATAAGATAATAAACGGAAGTAAATGGCAAGCCTTAAATAACAACCAGTACGGATGTGACTTTGATAGGACGAGATAGCATATTTAAAAATAAATAAAAACCTGTACAAGGGCCGCAAGTCTGAATTCAGGATATGTACTGAACGTGATCACAGAATAAAATCGTCAAGCTCTTGATTTTCCACGTCTCTCGGTTCTATCTTACTCAAATAAAAGAAGATGTATCGCCAGCTACATCTCCCCCTCAGACATGCAGGAGCAAACGTTTGTCCTCTCACGCCCTCATCCGAGAGCAAATAGGCTCCACAAATTCAGTCCCGAGTCCCTGTGTCCCACCCATTACCACGCTGCAGCTATGAAGATCGCTCTATTTTCATACTGATGGAAATATTCACTTTGCGATCGCTTGGAACATCTCTTAATATATATACTCAACCGTTGCATGAATGTGGACCCATTAAAATTTTTGAAATACTCGAGAAATTTTACGCTGCGTGAGAAGTGTCACATTAAATTAGGAACGTAGCATTTTGTATCTAACAGAATTCCAGCGCCTAATGGCTGAAGCGCCGGGCTGACGGAGGCGCTCGTCATCGGCGCGATTGGGGTTACACGCCGCAGATAAAAATGCGCTGGCAGAGAGATGGAAGCTCTGCCGCGATTTGGGCTACACGCCACCGATAAAACTGCGCTGGCAGAGAGATGGAAGCTCTGCCGCGATTGGGGTTACACGCCGCCGATAAAAATGCGCTGGCAGAGAGATGGAAGCTCTGCCGCGATTTGGGCCGCCCCCTCCCGATGATTTGATGCATCTTTGATGACAAGGAATGAGGGGATTATTCAATGTTGTCATTACCATTTAGTACTGCTGTCATTACCAAGACAAAGAACACTTGAAATAATGCTATTTCAGGCGACGGTATGAAATGCCTATACACTTTGGTACAACGTTTAGTTCTTGGTTGGAGGAAGCCCTGAAACAGTGCGATTTTATTCTTCTCCTTGAGCAACACCAAGAGAACTGAGAAACTTTCCTTAATGTGAACGTTCGGCATTTCATACAGAGTATCCGCTTCGTTCTGACGAAGAGAAAATATATCAAGAGGGATTGGTAATTTATTCATTATTGTACTATGATCTATCAAGGCCAAAGTGCTTACAATGCTATAAAGTATGCTGTGACACATCTGTTTGAACCTTAAAGCATGCAGCTACTGGGGCATATGATTTCTTAATTGAGACATCCAACTGCAATGGCACAGAAGCCTAATGACATATAATTTATAGGGCGCAAAACCGTTAAAATATGCAACTTTTAGTTCACATAAGCCCTGCTACGCACCACTGCTAGTTCACATAAGCCCTGCTACACACCGCTGCTAGTTCACATAAGCCCTGCTACACACCACTGCTAGTTCACATAAGCCCTGCTACACACCACTGCTAGTTCACATAAGCCCTGCTACACACTGCTGCTAGTTCACATAAGCCCTGCTACATGCCGCTTCTAGTTCACATAAACCCTCCAGTTCCCAGACGACAACAACACTACGGCTATCAACTGCCAAACAAGAGCTTCAACCCTTTTTCCTAAACGAAGCGGGTTATGTATTAAATTTGAATAAAAGACAACCCACGGGCCCGATCTTTAGCTAGCCTCTGAGACGAAGCCTCCGTAAAAGTCTCCCTAAATCCGCTTCGCCCTTTTCCAATGTCGCAGCTCAAAAACTCTCTCAGGCCCCTGTTCGATATTCAAGTCTGGAGATGTTCATCTTAATTAAGACAGGGACAGGGTCATGCAGGTACTGAGGCGGCATGCGTGCAGGTGCTGAGGGTAATGTGGCGTCATGCAAGTAATAACAGTGTCACGCAGGTGCTGGGGATAGTATGGCATTATGTAGGTACTGAGAGCATCATGGCGTCATGGCGTCATGCAGGTACTGAGAGCATCATGGCGTCATGCAGGTACTGAGAGCATCATGGCGTCATGCAGGTATTGAGAGCATCATGG